>VDFB02270651.1:633647873-633668422 GCA_007258455.2 Sequoia sempervirens
GAGGGAGTGGTACTAGGAGGGAGAGACTTGATAGAGAGAAAGGGGGGAGTGGGAGAGAGATAGAGGGAGATAGGGTTAAGGGTAGAGGGTAGAGGGTTTAAGGGTTTAGGGTTAAGGGTTAATGGTTAAGGGTTAAGGGTTAAGGTTTATGGGTAGAGGGGAGAGATATAGAGGGATTCAATGAGAGAGAGAGGGAGGGAGTGGGAGAGAGATAAAGAGTAAAGGGTGAAGGGTAGAAGGTAGAGGGTTAAGGGTAGAGGGGAGTAAGATAAGAGTGAGAGAGAGAGAGAGACCTAAGAGAGATAGAAGGGATAGGAGGGTGAGACTTGAGAGAGAGAGGGAAAGAGGGAGGGAGTGGGAGAGAGATAAGGGGTAGAGGGTTAAACCCAGAGGGTGGTAGAGCCATGTAGCCAGGTGCCATGTTGGCGGGCTCTAAGGTTTACTATTTAGGTTTAGGGTTTAGGGCTTCAAAGGTGAGGGTAATGGCATGAGGAGTGGATTGGAGAGATAGATAAAGATATAAGAGAGGGAGAGGGGTGGTGGAGGGAGAGAATTGAGAGGGAGAGGGTAGAGGGTAGAGGGTAGAGGGTTTAAGGGTTTGGAGTTTAAGGGTTAAGGGTTTAGGGTTTAGGGTTTAGGGTTATGGGTAGAGGGGAGAGAGATAAGAGTAGAGGGTAGAAGGTAAAACGTTAAGGGTAGAGGGGAGGGAGATAAGAGTGAGTGAGTGAGAGAGAGACTAGTAACATAAGACAGGACAGGAAAGGAACATAAGACAGGATAGGAAAGAACATATTCAAAAGATGCAACATACTGTGTTGATATGTCCTTCAATCTTCTTAAGAAGATCCATGATCTGTTTATAAAGGAAGTGACTTCATAGATGCATCAAGTTCAATTATGCATGTTTTAAACAATGAGGAAGCATTTCAAGCTATTGTCAAGCCCCTCTCACCATAACCCTATTGGACAGTCACACATCACATAGGAACGTGAGTTGTTAGGTCACCCACATATGTGACAAGTGGTTGTCCAATAAAGATAAAATGAGGAGACTATGTGTATTTATTACACATAACAAAAGAAGAGCAATGGTTGAATCAAGGTCATGATACAAGTACAAGGACATCACCTTTGCAAGAGCTACAAGAGGCAAAGGGGATTGATATTATTCATTCATGGGTGTACTGGTGAAAGTGAATGCAATAGGTAAATGTCATTGTCATTGATAAGGACAACCAACAATGCATGCTACAATGGTCTCATGAAGGACAACAACAACAAAAAAATCTAAAGTTGCACAAGGCTCTGTTCAAGGCCTTCACAATCAAACATTAGGAAAACAAGTTGCCATATAACATTCAATGCATGATGTTATAAGGAAAGGCATAAAAGGAAAAGACATTCAAGAAACATCAACTCTAGTTGACACAGCTAATATGCATATTGAAAACATGTCATTACAAGAGTTTTATGACAACAATGGAACCCTCATATCATGTCATCGAGATACAATTTCTATTCTCATCACCTTTCATGTAGGGGTTTTGGTCATCATGATTGATCCAACATGGATCATGATTGCATACAAGAAACAAAAAGTTACAAATGACAATTAAGCAGATATGATTCAGGAGAGGTCTCATTTTGGAAGCCAAGGCCATAGTACAAGTGTATATGAACAACAACTATGAGGTTATGCTACAAGACAACAATGCAGGTTCATGTAGGATGTCAAGCATTACAATGGTACAAGTGCATATGAACAACAATCAACAATCAGCAACAAGTAGTGAAGGAAGCAAAGCATAGTTGTATTTTTACCTTTTCATACCATTGATCATCCATTCCAGAAATAGGCTATAATAGTGAAGGAATATACTTGTACAAGGGTGTTTTAATGAAGATATTCAACATAAAAACCATCATAAATCATGGTGCTTCAAGGGAACAGAGCATAGTCATGAATAAGAGTAGTACCATTAAAGGCTACAGGTTTGTCTTCATGTTATCTATGAATTTGAGAAAATAAATCTACATTGGGTGACAACATGACTATAGCCATGAAATGGATTGCAGTGAGATAAATAATATAAATGGTTGTTGCCACTATCTCATTTTCTCTTTGGATAGTCATTACTAAGTCCTAACAAGTGAATAGCAAAGGGATAGGTGTCAATAATATACCTTCATTTGACAAGTCCTATACTTTTGGTGATCTCATTGACCCAATAAGGCATTTTTTAGAAATCATTTCATATCTTTTTGAAAAAATCAAAAGGAGGACTGATGTATCCAATTGTAAGAAGAGAGAAATGTCTAAGGGAGGGGTAGTACCATCATCTTAGGTACCACTGCTGCAAGATGATAAATGACAATCCTTGTGTTTGTATGCATGGAGGTCTTAAAGCATACTTTGGGTAAGGTGCATTCATGGCATCTTGGGATTGTGTTGTAGTTATCTTATGCTCCAAATAGCTGATAATGTCGACGAATAGCCAATTCTATTCGATATTATCCTATTATGTTGAGCTATTAAATGAGATCATCTGTTATTGTTAATGTTGTTTATGATATTGGTGCAGAGGTTGTAAACACATTAAGGGATCACCCTCCTGGGTCTTGCAGAGCCCAAAGTGTAGGATGCTTTTTTAAAGTCCTCATCAATTGGTCTAGGTCCTTCGAGTTTTCCTTGATTGGGATTGGCAATTCCATAGGTAGATTAGAAGACCAACCTGGTTACATTGTAAAACAAAACCAACACTTCCCTCTACCCTTAACCCGAAACCCTAAACCATTAAACCTTAAACCTTAAACCCTTAAACCATCTACCTCTACCCTTAACCCCTCCTCTATCTCTCTTTCCACTCCTCCCCTCTCTCTCTCTCTCAATTATCTCCATCCTATCCCCTCTCTCTCTCTTAGGTCTCTCTCAACCCTTAACCCTCCCTTCCTTTATCTCTCTCTCTCTCAATTCTCTCCCTCCTAGCACCACTCCCTCTCTGAGGTCTCTCTCTCTCTCACTCACTCACTCACTATCTCAAATCTCTCCCTCCTACCCCTTCTCCCTCTCTTAGGTCTTTCTCTCAATCACTCACTCCCTCTATCTCTCTCCCCTCTACCCTTAACCTTAAACCCTTAAACCATCTACCCTCTTCCCTTAACCCCCTCCCTCTACCTCTCTTCCACTCCCTCCCTCTCTCTCTCTCAAGTATCTTCAATATCCTACCCCCTCTCCCTCTCTTAGGTCTCTCTCTCACTCACTCACTCCCTCTATCTCTCTCCCCTTAACCCTAAACCCTTAACCCTTAAACCCTCTACCCTTAACCCTCCCTTCCTTTATATATCTCTCCCAAGTATCTCCCTCCTAGCACCTACCCTCCTCCTCAGGTCTCTCTCTCACTCACCACCACTCCCATCTCAAGTCTCCCTCCCACCCCTTTCTCCCCTCTCTTAGGTCTTTTCTCTCACTCACTCACTCTCTATCTCTCCTCCCTCCACCCTTAACCCTAAACCCTTAAAACCATCTACCTTCTACCCTTAACCCTCCCTCCTCTATCTCTCTCCCACTCCCTCTCTCTCTCAAGTATCTTCAATATCCTACCTCTACCTCTTCTTTTAACCTCCCTCCCTCTCTCTCTCTCCCTCAAGTATCTTCTCAATATCCCAATTTCTCTACCAAGAACCCTCCTCCTCTATCTCTCTCCACCCTTTAATCCTAAACCCTAAACCCTAACCCTTAAACCCTCTACCCTCTACCCTTAACCCCTCTACTCTCTATCTCTCTCCCACTCCCTCCCTCTTCTCTCACTAAATCCCTCTATCTCTACCCCTTCTCCCTCTCTAAGGGATTATGAATCAAGTAGGTTTGGGTTAGGGTTTGATTAGAGTTAGGTTTAGGGTTTAGTTAGAGTTAGGGTTAGGGTTAGGGGTAGAATTCAATTATGCTTAGTGGTCAATTACAATTAGATTTAGTCTTCAATTAGGGTAAGGGTTAGAGTCCAAATAGGGTTAGGGTTTAACTAGGGTTAGGATTAGAATAGAATAAAGTTTTGTGTTTAATTATGATATCTAGAATTTAGTATAATTTTAGAAAATGAAATCATTTGGACACAAAGAAAAAAAATAGAAAAGTTGATTTTATATAGATCTGATTTCTTAATTTATTCTAAAATTCTAATTAATATAAAATGAATATTTAATTTAATTGTATTAGATAATTAGTAAAACTAAATAGATAATAAATATTTTATGGATTTTAAAATTTAGAATTTAGTTTAATTTTATTTGTAATGTCAAATATTAAAATTTTAGATTGAAATACATAATTTATTTTAAAATATTTATAATTAATGTTCAATTTATAAACTAATATTAAGACATTAATAAATATAACCCACGGCATAATGTATTAAAGATGCATCGAAGTATTTATCATTCCTTTGGCTTCACCGAATGAGACGCGTGGCGCTCGCCCGTGATATCCCAATCAATAAATAACTCACAACTTTTGATCACGTGATGGCGGGCAACTGTGGATCTCAACCATCGGCAATCATGTCCATTCAACATAGTCGCCAACCTTGTTATCAACCATCAAGCACCTTTCTACCGGGATTATAACATCTTTGTTGATTTAAAACACGTGCATCTTACAACTACTTTAGTAACCCACAACATAATGTATTAAAGATGCATCAAAGTATTTATCATTCCTTCGGCTTCACCGAATGAGACACGTGGAGCTCACCTGTGATATCGCGATCAACTGGTGGGGTCATCGCGGGGTGGTAGGGAATGGCTGAGATCACATGATGATTGATCTACAGCCATGCGAACTTGTCCCTCTGAAAAATAAAAAACATTTATTAGGGGAGAGGGCCCAGTACACGTGGCTCTCACCCGTGATATCATGATTGACTGGTGGGGTCATCATGGGATGGCAGGGAATGGCTGAGATCACGTGTCTCATCTGATGAAGTCGAAGGAATGAAGGAATTTGAGATTATGTAAATATATGTCAAGTAGCATTCATAAGGTTTAGAAAATCTTGATCACTCTCTAGAATAGCCCATTAAACATGGGTTGTGCTTGAATGCACTACATAATTGATATAACACAACCACTCTGCATATCAACCAAAGTTATAGGCTCTTTATTGCAGCAAGAGGTAATCATTCTTTGATCATGCTATAATTACATCCTAACCTTAAACTTGAGACAACTTGAATGCACCCAATTATGATTGACACCTACATTATACAACCTAATTAACTACATTATATGAGTGCCTCCATTTCTATCACAACATAGCCACATTAAACTTGGGTCACACATGAATGCATCCTGTATTTGTTATAGCACAATTGTGCCACATGACCAATAGAGTTATGGATCACATAATTACAGTCACAAGAATTTGTTCCTTGGTTGTGATCTTATGGTGATTCCACACAACAAAATCTGGACATGAAATTCTCAAAACCCTAAACCTCTAAAAATGAAATCTGATGAGATGTTGCTTTAAAATATGATTTTCAAACCTGGAACTACAAATCTGACTTCACAACTAAATTCTGCAAAAATACAATGACTACCCTCAACCTGGTGATATATTCTTGAATTTTTTCTAATTTTTCCTTAGAAAATCATCCTTAGTTCTCCACAAACTGTCTCAAGTAGAGAAAAACACTGTCGCAATAAATCAAGCGCGAACTCACTTTTCTTTATGTCGGCCACAATTTGATTTTTTTCTATTTTTCATGTTTGTCGAAAATTCGACGAAAATGATAGCTGACATTTCAACAAACGTCGGGGATACACTTTCAAAAAATTAAAAATTACACATCAAATTTTACAAGCACCCGACGATACATCAAAATATACATATTTCGTCAGACAGTTTCGTCTGATTTTGCAGTCAAATGAGTTAGTAGGTCATGGATGTATATACCCTCTTGTGGCATGACCTTATATCCCCCCATGGATCATCATCATATCTCCTCGAATTAAAAATAACCTCACACATTATCCTACCATCCCAATTATCATCCCCTAGACATAACCCATTACATGAGTCATGAATCCATACCCAATTGGGAAAATTCACAATGTTACCTTCATCCACTCCTTGTTTAAAACTCTCCCACACTTAATTTCCCCACTACAACCCACCTTGACTAATTCCTTATCCCCTTTGATTCCTATACCCTACCAAATCCCATAAACTCATCACTATCCCTATATCCCTTCATATCCCCCACAAATCCCTTAGCTACAAAATTGCACCACTTATAAAATCATGTTTTCTTGCATGTTTGATTATGTGCACGTGTCTATTTTTTTCTTATATTCCTATTGTTCCATACAACACACTATGTTACTTACCACCATTTCCCACATAAGGTGTGCCTTGAAAATATGTTTCTAGAGGCATTATGCTATTTGCAATTTTTTTGTATGTCAATCCTTCATGAACTTGGCACATCATCATCTTTATCCACTATATCATGATGCATAAGGCTAGTGCTAAAGAAAATATTAGGTTTCTCTTTACACATATATTATAATTTTAGCATGCACTTGTCATCACAAATATCATTTTATCATCATATTATTTCTATTCCATCACATCTATTTCTATTCTATAAAATTCATCATTTTCTATTTCACATTCATATTTTATTCATAAGTCATGACTCATTATGAAATAAATGAAGCATATAAGGAGAATAATCACAATAACCATCATGATGAATCATAATTAAAAACTATATACACATATACACCCATGTAATTTAAATCAAATAATAATAATAAACATCATATCAAAACATCCAAAAGAAATCAAATAATATATGTTAAATCCCAATCCATCATATATAGCATGTACAATGTTCTAAAAAATTCATCGCATATGAATACTTCCATAATAAATTATAAAAATAGCACACATGGCCTTGAATCACAAAATTTATCTCATCTCTACATACACACACATGTGGTTTATGCTATCACCTTCTCATTCCTCTTTCTTTATAGATGGTGCTTGCAATGGTAGTGGCCTAACAAGTGGACATGAACGCTATGACCTACTCATCAAGAAATCTCCTTGATGAACCTACGCCTGATGCCCATTTAACCAACTACTTGACACCTCTACACAAATAGTCTACATCTTCTCTATGGGAACTATCTACTCATATAGTGCTTTATGGTAGGCTATTTCTATGTGTTCAATCTATCCTATTGTTAACAACCATGACCTCCAAAAAATTCCTATGCCAATACCTAACCCTCTAACAATCTCCTCTCTACAACTTTGCCACATATCTCTTGCTTTTCTCTCAATGTTATCAGCTACATATCTACTATATCTCTCCTCCACTACTACCTACTCATCCTTATACTCTAAACCTATCTACAATATCAAATCATCCCTCTCTTACTACATCATTTTTAACTACCTCCATAGTACATATTTATATACCTCCCACATTTGAATAATAACTATCCCTATTTATCTCTAATTTTCTATAGTGGCATTTCATACCATTATCTCTACTACTATGCTTGCCAAGATTGACCCACCTACTCTAGATGTCCACTTCGAACTCTCAATCCACCTACTTTCCCACTAGGAAATCTCCCAATATGAATGAGAAAACATGTGAGGATCTCTTGGTATGCTCCATCAAATCTTAAATTACCAAAAAACCCTATTTGGTTAATACAAATCAATGATATACTCTCATTGGCCCACTATGTAGCACTTTATCAATATTATCCCCAAGCTTTCCATCTCATTATCCCAAGAATACATGCATTTATATGGCCTCCATTTGATTTTTCAATGCCTCAAGTCATCCAATGCCCACTAATAGTGTTTTAAATCGCTCAAGTGCATTTTTGTGAACCCCTCTTGTCTACCCCATTTGTATGCATACAACTATTATGGTTGAATCTCTTGTCTCATCACTTTTTATTGTCATACCTTTATGTGCTCCCACTCCCACACATATAGTAGAATTACATGGGTATCCCACACATCTATTTATATTCTATCACATTCATTATTTTTTATTCTATTTATATTTCACATTCATATTCTATTCATAATTCATGAGTCATTATGAAAGAAATGAAGCTTATAAGGAGAATAATCACAATAACCATCATTAGGCGTCATAATTAAAAATTGTATACACATATACACCCATGTAATCTAAATCAAATAATAATATCCCAAGAAATAAAAAAATCTATGTCAAATGCCAATCCATCATGTATAGTGTGGATTAAAAATCCCTCGAGCTCCCTTCAGGTTGATAATATTATTTTTCTTTTCCCTGGCCCGCACCTCATATATTTGAATATCTTCGGGCCCCTTTTTGAAGAGCTTCACCTACTTCCTCCACGTGTCCACTGCGTGCTCCTTGGAAAGATATCTTCCCTTGCTACTTTATTGAGACTCGCCATGCCTCCATGTGTCGGCAACGTAGGCCTTTGAGAGCCCACTCCCCTTTGTTTCTCTACCAAACTCCACGTGCTTACCACGTAGCATCATTCCATAGGTATCATTTTGCGGACCCCACAATCAACGCTCGAGACAAAGACTCCTCCATGTGTCTTCTCCACAGGGAGTTTCAGCACTGGAAGGGAAGAATGAATGACGAGCCCCGTCCTGTCGCCATGTGTCCTAACCAACTCAGTGGGTAAGTGACATGTGTCTACATGGAAATTTTTCTACTTCCACACTGGGACCACAGTCATCATTCGTAGGGGGATGCATCTAGTTTGAAGGAAATTTCATTCTATGATTTAGAATCTTTTCTGTTGCAATGACCATGGGAAATCATTGCGACAAACATCATTGCTCATTCCAAGGAATATTTTATGTTACTAGCTCTCAGGCAGTGGGATGATTCTCCATATATACTAGTTCAACTTTCCAAAAATGAGTTTGGAGAATACACAAAAAAAATTTGAAAAGACACCAGGCCTTTGTATTGTTTTAGATCATTGTATTAAGACTTACAAACTATGCCATTATTGTTCAGTCTTTTTGTTTCTTAGCTAGTTGACAAAACATTATACTGTGTTGTTATTGTACTGAGTAGTTTATTTGCAAAACTTCTATAATTTCAATATAAGTTTTCTGATTCATACCATGTCTTGGACTCTTCTTTTCAGTGAATGTGTATGGAAGTTATTTTACGTTATTTGATAAACTTCTTAGGCTTTTCATCTATGCTCTATGTTATTTCCGGACATGCAGATTACTGAACGAGCCCTTAAATCCCATCTGAAAGGAAGATTTACCATGCCCACACCTACATCTTGGTGCATCACCTTAGGTTAGATCTTTATTTTATATATTAGCTTCCTTTTCCCATTCCAAACCCCCAAATACAAAAGGAGTTGGCTTCTTTAAAAACCTGGACGTCACTCAGTTTAGCGCAATTAGTTCCCCCATTTTAACTGAGTTTCCCATAAGGCTATTGTTTGACATTTTTAGGCATCAACAGTTCTTTTTTTGGCACGCCTAGTGGGAATGCTTAAATGTATCTAAATCTAAATTGGGTGTATGAGCCATCTGCATGTTACTAGATCCCAAGTCATGAACAACCCTGGCTTGCTAGTGACACAACTAGTAATAGTACGAGCAAGAACCTATCCAGTGAACGTTTTGATTGCTCCACTAGCCATGTTGTTGATTTCTAACAAAAATTATGTGGCATGGGATGTTGGAAGCCCTCTTGTAGCACGAGTAGCACCCATCGTTTGGGTCCCTATCCCAACCTATGCTTTAAAAGTTGTACCAAAATTCACCAGGGAAGGCTCGAAAACACCATCTAAACACCTTCAAGATGTGGCAGACGTGTCTTTGGTGCATGGTGTTATTGACCAAAATGTCATGCTACAGTTGCTTGTAGCCTCTTTCAAAGGAAAAGTGCTAGATTGGTATCACACTTTGGGAGCCAATACTATCGGTACCTGGGATCAGCTCAGAGACCCTTTCTAGGAGTGGTTTTTAAACAATGGAGATCGATCTTCACTATTTTAGTAGCTGGCGACTATAAAGTGGGCCCCTTAGGAAGCCATGATTGACTTTAATGCCCGGTTTCACATGACTTGGCAAAGGATTCAGCTTGCAATCCGTTTGCTTGTAGATTTGGCATTCATGTTCTATCTGAAGTCTTTAAACGTTGACATTTCAGTGATGATCCATTCCCTTGGTGGGAACACCTTGCCAAGTGCATATAGTGTTGTTGTTCAGGCGGAGAATAATTTGATCAATGCCGAAAAGTTATCACCTTAGCCCATGATGCCTATATTTGAAGAGTTGTTGATTCCCACCCATGAGATAACTTCTATCAACACGGTTGTTCCTCCCCAATCTATGTACGCATATTTGAGTGTGATGTAGAGTGTTGCTTCTATGTCTAAGTCCTCAAAAGATGAGATGAATGATGTCAAGAATTTGTTGCGGAGCATTTCAAAAAAAATAACTACCATCAAGCGGAACTAGTCCATGCCTCTGAAGCCAATTTACCAAAATTATCAAGGCAAAAGATCTTCCTATTAGCAAAATTAGTTCCAAGGAGGCTTACGCACAAATCCATAGACACAATCAAGTAATCAGATGGTGTCAGTGCCTACTCCATTGTAGAATGCTCACCCAGGATCGAGTAGAGATCTGGCAATAGGATAAAATAACCTTGTTGATGATATCAATCCCTGGTGCTTCCCCTGCAATGAAGCACATATTCCTCAAAATTGCACGCACGATAATCTACAACAAAGAGTGGAAAAATAATGCAGTCAAGGTGTTGTGCCAGATTCAGGAGGTTATGTACATGCCTCTCTATAAATGGAAAATTTGGTACTCACCGCACAAATGCAAGGAATGTTCCTAGAGCAATAGACAGATATAGCTCCAAACCACACGCTCTTCTCATGGATGGAAGAAGAGGAAGCAATGTTTACAAATGAGGCCTCCATATCCAATGCCCCACAAATGTAGTCAGATTACATTACTCACTCTAAGAGGAGATTCACGAGTGAACCGGTGTCCCACAACCCAAAAGTGTCCCCGACCAAACTCCTAGTTCCTCCACAATTGCACAAAAAATTCAACCGCGAAAGGAGATTGTTATAACAAGGGCTAAGGAATAGAAGCCTTTAAATCCACCACTATTCAATGTGGTGGAACAATTGAAGAAATCCTCTGCTAATGTATCTCTTTGGGATATATTAGCTATTCTAGAGCATAAGTCATTGTTGTAACAAGCCCTACCTAAAGATACCAACAAGGAGCTAGCAGAGCAACCCTCCAAAGGGAAGGCCATCAATTCTCCACCTCAGGCTAAAGTTCTCACAAATAGTAGAGAGGAAGCTTCTACTAAAAGTAAAGGTAAGCCTAAACTAAAACCCTTCTTCTCTACTCTCATTTTCGGTAAGAAGTTGTTGCATAATTCTATGATTGACTCTAGTTCTAGTTCCACATTCATGCCCAAGAAGATAGTTGAAGCCCTAGTCCTTAGCTATGAGCCTTTAAAAAGAGGGGTTTTGCAGTTTGATGGGAACAAGGTTGAAACCATAGGGGTCATTAAGGACCTCCCCTTGACTTTATTCTCCTGCCCTAGTATCACAGTTCCACAATATATCGTGATCATAGACATTCCCCCCATGTTCAGTCTTTGCTTATCCTGAGAATTCACTTCCAAGATACACAAATATCTTTCCTTGGACTAGTCACACTTGATCCTCAGGACCAAAGCTGAAGCTAAAATGAAGATAGTTTATGAACCTCTATATTCGAAACATATGGAAAATGAAGCCATGATCAACTTTGAGGCAGCTCATACCTCTATCACCAAGGAGGAAATGTATTGTACTAAATTACTAGAGGATGAGAAGGTGACTAGAGACCGGATTGATCAAGAAGAGGTCCTCTTGAGTGAATATATAGACACCGATCCTTTTGTAAATTATCATGCCACAAGATTGTGAACCTTTGTCATTTGTGATGAAGATCAAATGGTTCCAAAGGTCACGAAGGAATTCAAGGGTGGTCAAGCCTCAGAGTTATGGACGCTACATTTTGATGGAGCAAGATGTAAAGTTGGTGTAGGAGCTGGGATATGTTTGATGTCCCCATCTAATGAAAAGACCCTCAGGTCTTTTCGCTTCTAGTTTTCCTGTTTGAACAATGAAGCTAAATATGAAGGCCTCGTGCAAGGTCTGATTCTTGTGGAAGGGATGGGTGTTAAACAAATAATGGTGTTTAGAGACTTCAAGCTAGTAGTCAATCAAGTCTGAGGGCTCTCTGCATCCTAGAATGTCTGCATGAGATATTATAGACATAGAGTCTAGGACCTGATTGAAAGGTTTGAAGCCTTCAATATCTAGACAGTGCCCAAAGAGAAAAATACAAATGTGGATCTCATGGCAGCAATCAGATCTCAATTTGACCTTGTTTCAAACCTAATTGATAATGTACACTCAGTGTGAGTGATCATTCGACTTGCATTCCCAGATAGTGACCAAAGTTGGCAAGTGTTCGAAAGTGATGAACACATTGCCTCATTCATCCAGTAGTTAGGAGAGCTCGTTGATCAACTCCAACCAAAAATTACAGAAGCCTATGAAGGGAAAATTATTCAGTTAAGGTCCAACAAGCTTCCAAAAGGACTGGTCACTCTCAAAAACCTATTCGATTGTGACAATGTAAGGAATGACAAGAGGAATTTTGTAGCAGACCAAAGCGACTATGCAGATCTTCAGGTTGGAGACAAAAGGAAGCTCAAGGTCATAAAGGATGTCCTGCAACATGATAAAGAAAGGCTCATCCATTTTTGTGAAAAAAATGAATGAGTAGTGGCCTGGTCATATGATGACCTCTAGGGATATGATCCTAAAATCATCTAGCATACTATAGAACTAATGGAAGGAGAAAAACCTTTCTGCTAGAAGTAGAGACCAGTGAATCCAAAGATTGAGGCACTGATGGCTCAAGAGTTGACAAAACTAATTAAGTCCCGATTCATCTTCTTGATCCAGCACAACACATGGGTTTCCAACCTGGTTCCTATCTGAAAGAAGAATGGAGACATTCATCTGTGTCTTGATTTATGGGACCTAAATAGAGCATCCCTGAAGGACCACTACCCCTTGCCCTCCATGGAGTCTATTTTGCAAATAGTGGCTGGCTCAAAAAAAATTTCTCTACTAGATGGTTTTTCTGGTTATAACTAGATCCAGGTAAAAGAGGAGGACCGACAGAAAGCAATGTTCACTACCAAGTGGGGAACATTTGCCTACGTGAAAACTCCCTTTGGTTTCTCAAACGCAGGAGCTACCTTCTAGCGGGCAATGAATATTGCTTTTAGAGAATTGATCAACAAGATTATCTTAATCTACTTAGATGATTTGACTGTATTCTCTAAGTCTAAAGATGATCATTTTGACCATCTAGAAATGGTTTTTAAAAGATGTCAGGAGTTCAGAGTATCCCTGAACCCAAAAAAACATGTCTTCGGAGTTTCACAAGGAAATCTATTGGGACATGTGGTGTCCAAGGATGGAATTTCAATTGACCCGAAGTGGGTAAAGGAAATCAGGGAGCTTCCCCTACCAGTCAAAAAGAAGGGAGTTTAGTCCTTTCTAGGGACGGTAAACTTTGTGAGAAAATTTATTTCTGATTATGTAGGACTAATTAGACCCATCACCCTAATGCTCAAGAAGGATCAATTATTCAAATGGACAAAAGAGGCCAGAGAAGCCTTTGAGAAGGTTAAAGATGCTATTTCTTCAGCTCATGTGCTAGTAAACCCAGACCTATCAAAGGACTTCATAATGTATGTGTTCAATAGCAAATCCAACATTGCTACTATTTTGACTAAGAAGGATGAAGAAGGAAAGGGAGAACATCTGATAGCATTCCACTCTCAGACCTTAAAGGATTATGGGATGAACTATAACTTCATCCAAAGGCAAGCATTCACCATTGTTAATGGGGTCAAGAAGTTCCAACACCTTATATCTTGCAACAAAGTGGTAGTATATGTTGTGCATTCTAGTGTGCATGAATACATTATTGAAGGAGAAATCACAAAGAAAAGAACCAACTAGATTACCAAAATCCTTGAATATTACATTGAGTTTAGACCCATGAAGATCATCCGAGGGAGAGGATTGTGTGAGTATTTGGTGCGTGATCAAGAAATGGTAGTTGAGGAGGAAAAACCTGAGCTTGTTCTAACGAAGGAATATGAGTTTGAAGGCTAGTGCTTGGAAGATCGAATGAGGTTCATGTAGACTGGGAAATACCTGACGAGCCTCCCTTATTAGAAGAAAAGATTCTATAGATTGCAGAACAACAAATATGCACTCATTGAAGGGGTCCTTTTCAAAAGGAACTTCAATAGCGTTCTGCTACAATACGTCAACATAGAGCAAGCAAAGAAAATTCTAGACATATTTCACAATAGTTTCGTGGGTGGACACTTCTCTAGAAAGACCATCGCCATCAAAATTATGTGTGCCAGATATTTCTAGCCTACACTATTCAACGACTCACACTCTCTGGTTAAGGCCTACAAAGAATGCCAATTCTTCACAGGAAGAAGGAAAAACTCAGCAATGCCTCTCAATCCAATAGTGGTTGATGAACCCTTTACACAATGGAGCTTTGATTTTATTAAGATGATTAATCCCACCTCCAGTGCTAGACACAAATGGATCCTCACTACTATAGACTACTTCACCAGATGGACCGAGGCCATGCCCCTGAAGAATGCGACAGAGGCAGAGATTGTGAACTTTCTCGAAGAACTAGTGACAAGGTTTGACTCATTGAAGACCATCATCTCCGATAATGCTAAGGCTTTCCTGGGCTCAAATGTATGTCAATTTGCACTCAATCATGACATATTCTTAAAAACAACTTTAAACTACTACCCGTAGGGAAATGGTCTAGCTGAATCAACTAATAAAAATTTAGTCTAACTCGTTAAAAGAATTAGGTCGAAGCATCAAAAAGAGTTTCATAAGAACTTCCAAGTAGCACTCTGGGCATACCAGATAACTCCTAAGCAACTCTTTAAGACTTTTTCATATGATTTGGTATACGGGAAGGAAGTTTTATTACTCGTCTCCATGGAAATTCTTGCACTACAGCTACTCAAATCTCTAGAAGTTGAACAAAACAGAGCCATGGAGGTTTGGTTGGCTGAGTTGCTAGAGGTGCAGGAAAAAAGAGAAAAATCCCTGTCAGCCATGACTAACCACCAACAGGTGGTTAAAAGGTGGTTTGACAAGAAGACCTCAGACCAAGGTCTTAAATGCGGGGACTTAGTGCTAAAATTTAATGAGAGGGCCGCAAAGCCTGGCCAACATGGAAAATTTGATACTCTATGGGATTTCCCTTTTTGAATTATTCAATACAAGCAACATAATACATTTGAATTGGAAAATATGGAAAAAGAAGCATTGGGGATTCCAGTTAATGGAATCCACCTCAAATTGTTCAATTAAGCTTTATTAATCATTTTTCCAGTGTAGATATGTAATTATGTAAATTTCCTTTGTTTTTTTTGTTTGGTCGGTCTTTCTAGAAGGAACTCATAATGTGTAGAAGCAAAGAAAGGAACTCATAATGCTAGAAGTAGAGAAACGAACCCATAATGCCAGAAATAGAGAAAGCAAAAGAGATAGAAAATTGATTAAAAAGTTGCATATTCATTATACGGTATTATATACTTTGATATTACAATTCCAAAATGGCTCTCAGGACATACTTTTCAAGTATATATACTATGCAATTTTTTGAGCATGTATAAATAGCCTTTCAAGGTATATATACAAAAAATAAGAAAAAGGATTTCATTCTTCAAACGGGGCAACATCAGCGTCAACAACATCTTGAACAACTTCATCAATAGCAAGAGCATTATCAATAGCAGGAGCATCAACAATAGCAATGGTAGGCGGTGGAGGAAACACCAGGTTTTTGAAATCGATGTACCATTCCATGTCATAGAACAACACCATGTTGTAGCATCTCAGGAGGAAGTGGAAAGCATGAGTAACTCTTTGGCGGTGCTCTCCAATGGTCAGAATACAGAACCCGCTCAGGAATGGCACTCACGACACCACTGCATCTTCTTCAATGTGTCTGTGGAGGTCACTCATGGTAGGAAGACCAAGGTCATACACTGTATTTGTCACAACTTCACCACGGCCACCAAGGTAGCCCTTTGGGAAGATTTCCATTATGAGTCGCAGGATCATCTGCTTAAGTTCCTATATATCGAGCAAGGAGGCAATGAAAGGAGAGAAAATGTCAGTATTAACCCTATACTTATCCTCATCTTCTAGGAAATCCCTACCTAGTACCCAGTTCATTGCTATAATCGCCAAAGAATGCTTGTTCTTTGTCATGTGTTTTAGACGCCTGCTAGAAATTTCACCTAGAATACCTGCCTGAGACCTATTGCTAGTGAGCCTAATTGGAGTATTCATTGCACCTATTTCTAATCCCAACTACCAAAGGAAAATTCGTCTAAAAATGCTTGTTCTTTGTCATGTGTTTCAGACACCTGCTAGAAATTTCACCTAGAAAAGCTACCTAAGACCTATTGCTAGTGAGCCTAATTGGAGCATTCATTGTACCTATTTCTAATCCCAACTACCAAAGGAAAACTTGTCTCAATTACCAAGCACAATTTTTATGTTGTCTTTGGGTCTATTTATAGAAATAGTTGAGGTACATGTGTGCGATAAGCATGATACTAATCGAGTATTAACTTGAAAATCCCATCAAGATCCAACTCAAAATTCCCACCAAGAGAAAACACGAGAATCCCACCCAATTGCATCCGTTGTGTATGAATTTTTGCATGCGAAGTTAGGAAGAAGTAATTAATTAGCTAAAACCAGTGGCAATCCCAAGTGATCATCCACATAGTCAAGTGTCAATCTGTCACGCTATGGGCATTTTCCATTCTCCAAGGATGAACTCAAATCTTTTTGTGTACTTGTTACACCTTTGGCTTAATCATTCTTCTTAAGATATTAATTGCAAATCATCTGAAAGGTTTTTGTATGCCTTCAATCAATGGCTTAATTTCCCAGGAAATCCTGCCATATGAAATAGGTAGTATGTGTTGAATTTATTGCAAAAAAGCAACCGTTGTCTACAACTTCATGTCAAGAAAAGGCTAAGTGTTGCATGAGAAGGAACAACACTGTGAAGAGTTTCCTAAGTACGCTACTTAGTGCGAAGAGATTCGATTGCAAAATTTGCTAAAGAACCCAAGTGAATTGCAGAAAGTTTGAGCATTTCAAAGGTCCACAAAACCTTGAAATAGCCTAGAATCCTCATATGGAAGCAAAAGGAGAGGCGAGCCAAAGCTTATTTGACGCCATGCGCGTGGTGCCAATGGCCAAAAATTTTAGTGACATCTCTTATGCTTCGCCTGGGATACCAGAGAAGCAAAAGTGGATCTACACGTAGCTTGTAGACAAGAAGGCTCACATGAACCAGACCCTAATAACGAAGGAATGGGATAACATTCATGACCCCATTCCTAAAACCAACCCTAAGAGTCTTAGGGAAGCAACCTGTGACAAAATGAAACAAACCACTAGCCAACAATATTTTCCGTGCAAGCTATGGTTCTATAGTCTCTCGCAATATATGGTTCCTTTTGTGCATTACTGCCAGGAACTAGTCCACAAGTGCATACGACATTTTAACCTAGATACCGATGCTTTTGAAGGCTAGGAATTGAGGGTTGTGATCAGCATGGATGCTATCAAGGATATACTATGCATCCCTACCAGAAGGGGCTCTAGAGCAAAAAAGATGGAGACGTTCACTCCAGAAAAAGTGAAAGAGTTTTGGAAGACCGAAGATCTTGCTTGGAACTTTTATAACCAAGAAACCAAAAGGCCTAAGGAAGATTTAGCAAAGCCACCACAGATTCTGGTTGCCTACAATGCTTTTAACTTAGACTTGCAAAAGGCCTTCTCTATGATGGATTTTGTTTGTGGCATGGATAGCGATAGGTACGTGGAGGAGTTTCAAATGGGTCTGAGTTTTCAGTTGAGAAGACAACATTCTTTATTCTGGTATGACTTCACAGAATTCATCATCTATGAAATGTTGAACCAAATCCAGGAATAAAACACATAGCATAAGTTTAGGTTTTCTTCTCGCCTTGCTCACATGTTTTTGCACCAGAACCCTGACTTCTTTAGAAACCATATGGGCTTGGCTATTTTTGATGAAAATGGAGAAAGAAGGTCATTTTCTATGTGGACTCCCCTCCTTTCTACAACTTATGATTACTATGCATTTTTAGAGTGCTTCTTGACTCTCATCATTGCTTGTTATACTGACACAAGCAATGATGAGGATATAGATCTAGAGGAAGCTAAGAAATATACAACAAAGGGAAAGGAGGTGAAAAAGGCCCCAACACAGAAAACTAGAAAAGTGACGGAGTAGCCCAACAAGGCTTGACTGAGAGTGCGAGTGGCTACATCACAATCAGAAGCCTCTCAACCATGCACATGGGCTATGAAAGGACCTAGGGTATCCCAATAGCCTTCAGAGGTCATTGAGGTGGACAATTCTCCACCCGATAAGAGGTTGCGCATGCAAGCAACTTCTAGAGAAGGATCACAAGAACCTGCAACAAGCCAAGGATCAGAGTCCTCCGCACCTTAGGTATCTTTCTCTCCCTCTCATCTCACTTCACAATCTTTGGTTACCTTTGTTGTATCTGCGCCCCCAATTACTTCAAGTGTCGACCTTTCCTTTGCTACTTCCACAGTCGTGGGAGGTTTCTCTCAATTCTCCCAAATTAGACAAGCAAATTTTACTCCCCCACAATATGTTCCACCTTTCATCGGAGCCCTGTCTGGAACCACCATTTCTATTCCTTTCACTCCCACTGCATCGACTCTAACTTAGCTTGCCCAATAGATGGTATCCTCTGCATCTCTGCTACTACCACCGCTCCCCATGAGTCCCTCTACCACTTCCTAGACTAGATTGTGGTATAAAATTCCTTTGTTCTCCCCATTAACAGTCTCTTTTCCAAAGAAGACATCATTTGAGACCACAACTCTCTCTTTCCCTTTTTCTCTTTGTCCCGGTGCGCCCTTCATTGGTGAGCCGATTAGATCACCGACATAATTTTTTGGGGAAGGTGACCGAATGAAAGCAACATGGGACGGGCTATAAGGGTCCAGAAGAGAAAAGAAAAAGATGTTGCTAAGCCAACTGAGCCATGCGTGCAAACCCTTTTCAATGAGGTTCAACAGTCGTTGCATTTTACAACCATGCATCTGAACACCATCAAATCACAGGGGGAGATGCAACCTAAAGATTATACGATCCATGTTGTAGGGATTGATCTACACGTAGCCTAACCAAAACACAAAGTTGAACTAATCGAGGAGACCCAACAAGTAGTAACTACTGACTTCCTCAAGCATAGTCACCAACTGAAGAAAAGGGAAGACGAGCTCAAGAATATCAAGGAAAGGATGGAGGTCCTGCTCAAGAAGGACAAGGCAAGGGATGTCGAATTTGCACACTTGTCTCAACATTCATAGGTGAAAAGTGCCAAACTCCAAGTGGAACTTGCAAAGTTTCAGTTGTTGGATCCCAACCTGGTCATTGGGCTACAACAAAAAAACTAGGAATTACAAGACTGGTTGGCTCAAGTAGAGGGAGAAAAGCAACAAAAAACTAGAGAGCTTCGACAACATCGAATTCAATTAGAGCAGGAAATGCAATAGAAAGAAAAGGAGCTCTAGGGAAAACAAAATTGGCTCTAAAAGGAGATCCATGACATAAAGCTTTCCCTGGAAAATAATCCGGAACCTAGAGCCAAGCTGAGGAACTATTGTGAAGCAGGGATGCCAAGTTAGAAAATCTGTAGGGATAGCTCTTCGTGGAAAATAAGAAAATTGAAGAGCTGACACAGGATGTGGGATCGAAGGAGATGGAAATTGGTGTTTTGAAGAATCCTTCCCAACCCCTTTCTACTCAGTCATATATCCTTTCGGTATCCCAACAACTGTACATCTCCTACTGGGAGAAAGTCAAGACTTTTTGTCTGACTCTCTAGCTGATGCTTCAATTCATGGCAGAAGTGACAAGTTGGTGCAACCACGGTAAGAGGGTCCTCAAAGAGAACTATCCAGACCATGCAACAAGAGTAACACAACAAAAGAAAGATAGAATATGGAGGAAAATGTAGATGGAAATATTCTCATTAACAAATATCTCAGTTACATTTGGTTGGCAACATCCGGGCTTATAGATTTGGCTCACAGGCCTGATCAAATACACAACATTCTAACATGCTCCTATATGTGAGCTGAACTCTTACAATTTGGATCAATCTTAATGCACTTAATCCACTACTAACTCTAGTGCCTCTTCTAGTTCTACTGCCTATTCTAATGATCAATTACAAGCTTTATAGCATATCCAACACTCAAGAAACATATGCATCAACCAAAGATCA
>VDFB02270651.1:633671745-633758055 GCA_007258455.2 Sequoia sempervirens
GTCCCCTGGTGGAAGTATGTGTGGCATAAGCTGTCTTGGCCCAAGTGCAATTTCCTCATGTGGCTGGTGGCTCAAAATCGATGTCTTACTTGGGACAATTTATGCAAGCGGGGTTTCCAGGGTCCCTCTTGGTGTGTGTTGTGTCGTGAGGCTGAGGAGTGTGTTTCTCATCTCTTCTTCCAATGTTCCTATGCTCGGGAGATATGGCATTTCTGGTGGCGAGTGTGGAATATGCCCTGTCGGCATGTTTCTTCTTTGGCTGAGTTTGTGGATCGGGAAAGTAGGGCCCCTGTTTCTACTTCCTTTCTTCAAGCTGCTTGGGCGATTGGTCCTTCCTTCATCATTTGGAACCTTTGGTTGGAAAGGAATCGTCGGATTTTTTAGGATATGATGATGGGGGCCCCGCGCTTGTGGTGGAAAATTTTGCATTCTTTGGGTGAAACGATCGCGGCTAAGTGTGATCTGTCTGAGTCGATTGCTCCTTCTGATGTTGGCTATTTCAGTCGCCTTCATCTGCCTCCTCCGCATCAGCAGCTTATGCGCAACAGGTGTAGGCATCCTACCCCGAAGGTGAATAGGGAGGGAAGATGGTCTCCTCCTCCTCAAGGCATCCTTAAAATTAACACGGATGGCTCTTCTCGTGGAAACCCTGGTCATGCTGGAATTGGTGGTGTTGGTCGGGATAGTTCGGGAGATGTTCAATTTATTTTCTCTATTTATAAGGGTCTTCATACTAATAATCTTATGGAGGCTCAGGCAATTTTACTGGCTGTTGAGCAGGGCAGTAAGTTGGGGTGGCGCAGGATTATATGTGAATCTGATTCCCAGGTGGTGGTGAACTTGCTGAACAGGCAAAGGCTTGAGGATGTTGGTTGGCACTTGGCTTTGATTATTGAACAAATTCTCAATCTTTGTGTTTCTCTTGAGTTTGTTACTTTCACTCATATTCCTAGGGAGTGGAATGGTGTTGCTGATTGTTTGGCTAAATGGGCTTCTAACCATATTCATGATTGGAACTTGGTTGATCGGGGTCAATTACCCCCTGATTTGTCTCAGCAGTTGGACCACTTGGTTGAGCTTGATAAGGCTCTGTAATGATTTGGCTCTGTATTTTCTCTTGTGATTAATAAATTTTTACCCCTCTTTATGTTAAAACCAACTTTATTAATATGAAGGAAAACTTATGATTAAAGCCTAAGTGGTTTGGACTACTACAAGTTATTCCATACTAAATAATTATTTGCATTAAACATCTATCTTCATAAACTATAACCTTTTGTAGTAATGAAATGTCATATGTTTTCTTGTTTTAATCATGCCAAAATTTTGCATCGATTTCATTGTTAATAGAATGATATGCAACAATTCAATTCAATATCAATGATACATGTAAACCCTAACACAACTTGCATATCATGAAACTAAATAGTTGTGTGACCACTAGAAGTGGTGTAGAAGCATCTGGGTAGATTGGCAATCAACATCAACCAAAAACAAGCTTCAGGTTTGAATTTCAATTTTGGTGTGTTTTGGGGTTCATGTAGCATCTCTTAGCTTTGGAAAGCTCTTGGTGTGTTTAGATTTGCTTAAAGTCAAATTTGTCATTTTAAGGCTTTGTAGGTAGTTTTCAAAAATTATTTCTGAAAAGATCCTATGGAATGGAGTAAAATACTTTGGTAGGAGCATTCATGGGAGTAGAATGTGGAATGTGGAAAAAGAATCAAATTCATACCTTTTCCAGTTTGGGAGATTTTAATGTTAAAAGTTTGTTAAAAAATGTCGACAATTTACAAGAAGTTTAAAATTTTAAAATCCATGAAGGTTTGGGCAAAATCCTTTTGCAGGGGTCCATGGGATACCATTCCAAGCTTGCACACCATTTTTTGTGTGAATTGGATAACTTCCATTCTTTTCGTTTGCCGACACCCAAATCTACACTTCCAAAGCACCAATTTGATCAATTTTATTTTGGAAAGGTATTATGGAGGCCATAGAAATTAAATATATCAATTTTTATTTCATTATTAATTGTTTATCTATTGCATAAATCATATGGGGGAATTTGCAATGTAAAAGACAAAAAATCAAGATTTTAGAGTTTTTAAAATGTTGAAAATAAAGAAAAACGCCCCTAGAAGTAAAGATAGCACCTAGAGGAGTTAATGGAGGCTTAAAACATCTAATTTAATGCTGCACAAACTCAAAATATGTATAGCTATTCTTGGTGGGAGTTGGGCATCCATTTTGGGGCAATAATCGATGAGTTTTAATGCATTTTTTGGGGGTTTTTGAAGAAAAACGTGAGGAGTTTGGGAGGAATGAAAAGAAGAAGAGATGCCTCTACAGAGGCATTCATTGGAGGTTTTTGTTGTAGGCCTAAGAAACACTCGTAAAAGGAAAGAGAAGGCATCAATTTGTGGGAGGTGAGTGCTTGGGTAGTGTAGCTGTAGAAGAAAGTGAAGAGGCTGGCTGAGTGTGGTTGAGTTGAGAAATGCCTTTAAAGACCATTGATGTAACTTGGTTGTTGATTTTTATGTAAATGAATAAAGAAAGATTCATTGCAATTTGAAATCTGTGTATTTCCATGAGTATGTGAGCGGAGAGTCTCTGTTGTATAATTTAGAGTAATTGTTATATTGCAATCTTGTGTGTGATAATCTATGTGTTGTTGGCAAGAGGGGTCTTGTTTTGTATTAGTAGTATTAGAGCCAGTGATCCTGAGTGTGTGGAAAAATCACCGAACGTGAGGCAGTCTACACCAGGACCTACGGGTAGAGAAGAGGTGGTGGTTGTTGAAAGCTCAAAAGGATTGTTGTAGGTAGGAGAGAAGCCCTGAGCAATTGAGACCTAGGAAGTTGTGAAGGAAGTTTCTTTGAAGATTGTAGAGCGTGTGATGTGAGTTGAGAAAAATGCATCAGTTGAGAGGATGGGATGGGTCTTGAGGAGGCCTGTAAGAATTTTATTCTGGGAACAATATTGGGAAAAAGTGGAAAATAAGAAGCACCGTGAAGAGTTTGAAAAGCTCGGAGGTGAAGTGAAGACATTAGAAAAGAAGATTAAAGAGGAAATGGAAATGTGGAAAGAGAGATATGGGAAGAAGAATGTTCTCTTAGAAGAGGACATCGAAAAGAAGAGAAAAAAGAAAGAGTGTTGTGGCCCTTTGGTAGGGGTTGAATGTAAGAAAGAATATGTGGAGGTAGCCCACACCAAAATTTACATGGAAACCCAAGAAGGGAAACACCACAAAGAATGCTAATTCTCAATTATAAAACACCAGTTAAGGTGATTTTTACAAGGGCTCACTATTAAAATGCTCACTGTAGGTAAGGCTCACTACCCGGCTATTACAACCAAAGATAAAAAGGCTCACTCCCAAAAGAGAAAGGCTCATTGCCAACATAAAAAGGATCACTACCAAAAGAATGATGAAAGGGAATCCACCACTGAAATAACTATCACCAACAATGACACTAGATAGAATCTCACTATTTGTTTCCTTCGGTCATATACTTTCACATACTTCACAATGTCTAGATTTTCAAATTCACATTCATCACACTTGCTTTCATCGAATAGAATCAACTTTTACTTATACCATTCCATGCTTCTATAAAATCCTAAGTCGGCCAAACACAATTCCATTCCATACTTCCATAAACTCCTAAGTCGACCAAACACAATTTGAATTAGGTCACCACAAAAACATTCCTGTGGTGGAAAGGAATGAAACATGGACCATACAAATCCTCCTCGCTCAAATCAACATGTTAGATTTTTACTGAGATATTCAAAACCAAAGAATAGGATATACACATTACAATGCAAACAATGTTCTGAGGCACGTTAGCCAATTTCCAGATTGGTCTGAACCAATAAGAGTATTTCTCAATATGTTGCAAAATGAATGGGACCTGGACAAGCACAACCAAAGATCATCATAACACAACATCCAGAACACACCAATCTAGATCACCAAAGCATCAAAATCAAACCTTAATCAATCAACCAAGATATGTTGACATCAATGACAACCATTAATGACAACAATCAACAACATCACATTCCAACAGTTGGATCCCACAAAGAAGGAAATGAGGAAACAAGAGATATGATGAAGGAGGATGGTCTATGGTGGATGTGAGTCCACAAAAAGAAGGATGAATATAGTGCACACTTGGTGGAGGAGAATGGCAAGTATCCTGGCTAAGTGTTGGAAGAGGCAGAGGAAGAAATTCCTTTTGTCTAAATTTGTGATGGAGTATGCTAAAGGTTGTCCACAACCTAAAAGAGTAGTTCTACTACTCCACTCCATTTTGTGAGTTCTACTCACAAAATTTTTCCTACCTGACATGTCTAATGCAGGAGCATTTGAGCAAATTGACAATCAACATCAACCAAAAACAAGCTTCAGATTTGAATTTTAGTTTTGGTGCGTTTTGGGGTTTATGTAGCATCTCTTAGCTTTGGAAAGCTCTTGGTGTGTTCAAATTTGCTTAAAGTCAGTTTTGTCAGATTGTCATTTTAAGGCTCCGTAGGCAGCTTTCAAAAATTATTTTTGAAAAACTTGTATGGAATGGAGTAAAATACTTTGGTAGGAGCATTCATGGAGGTAGCATGTGGAATGTGCAAAAAGAATCAAATTCATACCTTTTCCAGTTTGGGAGATTTTAATGTCGAAAATTTGTTAAAAAATGTCAAAAATTTACAAAAGGTTTAAAATTTTAAAATTCATGAAGGTTTGGAAAAAATACTTTTGCAGGAGTCCATGGAATACCATTCCAAGCTTGCTTACCATTTTTTGTGTGAATCGAATAACTTCCATTTTTTTTGCTTGCTGACACCCAAATCCACACTTCCAAAGCACCAATTTGATCAATCTTATTTTGGAAAGGTATTATGGAGGCCATGGGAACTAAATATTAGTTTTTATTTCATTATTAATTGTATATCTATTGCATAAATCATATGGGGGCATTTGCAACATAAAAGACAAAAAATAAAGATTTTAGATTTTTAAAATGCTCAAAATAAAGAAAAATGCCCCTGGAAATAAAGATAGTGTGTGGAGTTAATGGAGGCTTAAAACATCTCATTTAATGTTGCATAAACTCTTAATATGTATAGCTATTCTTGGGGGAGTTGGGCATCCATTTTGGGGCAATAATTGATAATTTCCAATGCATTTTTTGTGGGTTTTTGAAGAAAAACGTGGAAAGGAGTTTGGGAGGAATGAAAAGGAGAAGAGGTGTCTATATAGAGGCATTCATTGGAGGTTTTTGTTGTAGGCTTGAGTAGCACTAGTAAAAGGAAAGAGAAGGCATCAATGTGTGGGAGGTGAGTGCTTGGGTAGTGTAGCTGTCGAAGAAAGTGAAGAGGCTGGCAAGGCAAGGTAGCTGAGTGTGGTTGAGCTGAGAAATTCCTTTGAAGGCCATTGATGTAATTTGGTTGTTGATTTTTATGTAAATGAATAAAGAAAGCTTCATTGCAATTTGAAATATGTGTGCATTTCCATGAGTACATGTGAGCGGAGAGTCTCTGTTGTATAATTTAGAGTAATTGTTATATTGCAATCTTGTTTGTGATAATCTATGTGTTGTTAGCAAGAGGTGTCTTGTTTTGCATCAAGAAGCCACATGATGTATAGTAGGAAAATTTTCCACAAAGTGTTATATGAAATTTCTTGGGGGAAACTTGAAAAGCTAATCATAGTTGGTAATTCTTTGATCACTTGATACAATACAATCTACATAGATGTTCAGGGGGCTTGTATCCCTCAAAAATCTACAAAATTTAGGCATTGCTTAATAGAAATTCGTTTATTTATTTTATAAATATTAAATAAGATAAATTCTCTACATGTATTTTTTAATTACAATCTTTATTAGGCACTTGGTTACCATGCAATTTAGATATTTTTTTATCACAAGCTTTCTATAAACTCTATAACTTATCTAGGACATTTTTTCTAAAAGAATTTTACATTTACAATTGTTAGAATATATGAAATTATCTTATAGGTGTTGAAGTTGATGATTGAACTTTACAACGCCCTGAAATCACCTGCAAGCAATTATCCTATCACAAAAGATAGATCAAAGCAACTGATTTGCTATGCAACCAAGAGAGAAAAAATTAATCCAAAAAAGCACTGATATGTGCAATGTATTAACCTGAATAGTTCTAAATGAATGATTATAATGAATGTGCATTCTTATAAAAGCATGAAAAAGGAAACCCTACATGAGGATTTCATTAGATTGTGACAAGTGTCTTAGTTTCATGCAATGAGACAACTAGACCTATAATTAGCCCAATCTAATAATAAAAAGCATTCCTAAGTTAGCTTAAGTGAACTAAAGTAATAAAAGACTTAATAATTAATTAACAAGTGATTATCTTGATTACTCCAACACCCCCCCTTAAGATCAACTTAGGGAGAAGCTATAAAACCCTGATGTAGAATGCAATGATGGATGCATGGATGGGTCTTGGATACAAATCCTAATGAGGTGCCCATGTACAAATAAATGAATCTCTCATAACTAAAGAAAATGAAATGATTGCACTAACTATGAAAGAAGGATATAAGGAGGGCTCAATATGATCCCCCAAGGATTGCTTTTGGCATGCAAGTATAATAGATGTCCCCCCAATTGGAGAGAGAAAATGAGGATATGAATTCCCCCAAAAAGTAGCTCTCGTGTCAATGATAAACACCTGAAGATAGAATATGATCCACTTCCTGCAAACAACATTTCTCCCCTTAGGAAGAAATGGATTTACTGGTGATTGGAGAAGCCAATCCAAAAATATGGGTGAATCTAGAATCCAAATCCAAATGATGTTTTCCTCTGAAAACTTTTCACGTGTCCACATGTCGAAAAGAGATGATGTTGATCCAAGATCTTGTGAAGATTGATGCAGAACAAGCTACAAAGGCAATGAAAGATGATGGGCCAACAGTGTTGATGTGGCTATCAACAAAGAGTAGAATAATGTCCTCAAAGTATTCCTCCAGATTTTCAATATAAGACTCTACAAACAAGGACAATATGTCTAAAAGATATGAATCCCAAGTAGCTATGTCTAGAAGATGTATGTGGGTAAAGCCACAATAGTGGTTTACAATTTGATGGAGGAAGGAAAACTCACAAAAAACGAGCCCATGGAAAAAAAATTTATTTTGGGGGTTTGAACGAACTTGTTGGTTCAAACGAACCAAAAAAGCGTTTGGTCGAACCAGGGTTCAAGCGAACCAAATTGATGCATGCACAGACTAAAAAAATTTGAAAACCCCTTTTGGGAAGGGGGTTCGGCCGAACCTGGGTTCGATCGAACCCCCCTTTGGCCTCATTCTCCCCCTCAAGCACTTTGAAAACCTAATTTTTTTCGCTTCAAAGCTTGGGTTGAGGATGAAAATGGAGGAGTCTTCACAAACCCAACTGGAATTAGGTAGTCCTCAGAATGAGTTATCCAACAAATATAATTTTAATATGTTTTGGTTTTATTATGTATTTGTTTTTTTAGTTTTATTAAACATAGGTTTTTCATCTAAAATGAAGGTCTTTGTTCTCGCACATGTGGAAAAAATAGCGATTTATCCAAAAAAATTGAAAATATGAGTGAACCGTGATATTGAAGTTTCCTGATCCAACAAAAAATAAAAAATTTTGATATATACAAAAAAATTACTTTATATTACGACCGGTTCTAATTGTAATTATTTTGACTTCAAACTTGATTAAAGAAAAAATATTCAATAAAAACTATCTAACCAAGTGGAAGCACTAGATATTGGAGTTACAAATCTAAATTGGAAGAATTATAATTTTATCCTTCATGGAAAAAAGTTATTCCTTATAATGATGTGCGCCACTTTTTAAAAATGTTGTTTTCTAAAAACCAGCTGGGAGATGGAAAAGAAGTGCTAACTGATTCCAAAAATTTTGAAAAAAATATTTTTAGAATTTACAGACAAAATGTGACGAGACTCTAGTTTGCATCATCTTCAAATTCCTCACGGTTTAGTCGCTATAGGTGCTTGAATATGAAGATTTAGTTAAAAATAATAATTTTAGTGTCCAATTTGGCCAAAAATTGTAAACCACTATTGTGAGATCACCCATGTCCTATTGAACTGAATCAATAGGGGCTAAAGATGTGGCGATATCAAAATGATTAGGAACAATAGAAGACGATGATTAGTTTCGATTTGAAGAGTGGGAACATGAAGACAAGTCTTTGAAACATTGAAACATGCAAGACCTGTGATATACTCAAGCTCCTCTAAAGTATCGTCATCAAAGGGTATGAAATCTACATCTACAAGAGGGATGAGACAATCTGCAACAAGATCCTTTAGGTATGGAGAGATATGAAGGTCTCCATGGATCTCCCAAAGTTGTGTCCAAAGTGTGTGGGGGCAATCAATGTCCAATACAACACACATATTGTTAAAATCAACACTAGAACATATAACCCCTACAATATGATCTCTAATATTACCCCATGTTGATAAACTCCCTAGTGTGTCTAGTGTAGGTAGGAATCCATACAAATAAGGCCAAAGATCAAGCCATCTAAGATGTGTCAGGATGCCATTTCACCAAGATTCATAATTATCCTCATCCAAGTTGATCATAGAAGGATGAATAGAAAAAACTCATGATACTCACTCAAATGAAAAAATTAGAGACTAAAAACCTTAGCACTAATAAAGCAAATCAAAATATGTCATCCAACATAAATAGATCATTTCCAAGTGCCAAGATGTCTAAGTAATTAAGCACAATGTGAAAACACAAAATACTAAATAAAATATACCTGGGGTAGATTCTAGAAAATATGAATTACTAGATCTGAAGAGCTCTGAAATACCTTTTCAATGCCGCTTAAATTGTGAAAATAAGAGATATAGGCAAAAAGTTATGAACTCAGAAGTGTAAAATGAATATCTAAATTTGACTAAGAATAACAAGAACTAGAAGCAAAATATAATAATGAAATTTGCACCATTGAAAAGTTCATAGAACCAGCTTTCCGATGAGATCTTGTTTGCTCGATTTCAACACTATATGCCCAAGTTATGCCAAAAAGAAAAAAAATCACTCATTTAGGGCAAATAAGGGCTAGGAGGGGGCAAAGTATCGCACGTATGATGATGACATCACACCAATGTCATGATGGCATCAGCAAATATTCATTGAATATTCCCTTTGATTGAAAAATGTGTTGGATTGCCGAAAAAAGAAGATTATGTTAGAATATTCCTTTTGGAATATTTTGTTCGTTGGGTTTTATTGACTAATTCTAAGGAATCTTTAAGATTCTGGTCTGTTTGGCAATGCCACGGGGATGAAGGAATAAAGCACTAGTTTTTTGAAGATTTTGATGGAATCTTTGAAGAAGCTGCTAGTCGTCGTACTCGCAGTTGTGTAGGCGGGTACACCTACATAGGGTACAAACTTGCACAACTTTTAACCTGCTTTTTTTTTCTTACTTTTGATTTAAGAAAAGCTTTTGAGATTTTGGTTTTTTTGCTTGTTTTAAATTTTTTTTCAATTTGTGATTTTTTTGTATTTTTTTTTTCAATCTACTTAATTTTTTGTATTTTTGGGTTTTATTGACTAATTCTAAGGAATCTTTAAGATTCTGGTCTGTTTGGCAATGCCACGGGGATGAAGGAATAAAGCACTAGTTTTTTGAAGATTTTGATGGAATCTTTGAAGAAGCTGCTAGTCGTCGTACTCGCAGTTGTGTAGGCGGGTACACCTACATAGGGTACAAACTTGCACAACTTTTAACCTGCTTTTTTTTTCTTACTTTTGATTTAAGAAAAGCTTTTGAGATTTTGGTTTTTTTGCTTGTTTTAAATTTTTTCAATCACATTTTTTTTTTTGTATTTTTTTTAAAATAGATTAATTTTTTAAAGAAACCCTGTTTGGTTGCACAAATTTCAATGTAGTAGGGTTGTGCGGTTGTACATATTCCATACAAAGGTCCCTGCTGCAAAAAATTCCTTGTTTTGAAACTGTTCAAATTTAAGCAAATTGACAGGGATTCTTTAGGTTTTCGACATTTTGGACACAATGTTAATACCCGTTTCACCCTAGGATGGGTCGATTTTTCCCTCAAGGCTGAATCTCTCAATACTTCTTTGTCTTTCATCCCACATCAACACAACTCTTATTTATATTGTCTCAACCTTGAAACTTTCTTCAAGGTCGGCTATGCACCTCAATCATGCAAATTCAAATTGGGTTGGCACCCAAACATTCCCACGGTGGAAAGGAATGAAGGTGGACCACAACACACCTTAGCTAGGACCTAAATCCATCTTTGCATGCCATGCCACACTTCCACAACTAATGAAGCACCTTCGCAAGTAGTGTAAACACCAAGGTTGGTCGTTACCTGTGTAAACACCATTAAACTTTTAAGTACACGCTTCCTTTGATCTATCCATAACTCATAGACAACAAATGTCACCTAAACACACTCAAAAATATTCCATAAACACCCTAAAATCCAACAAACTCCTTTGCAACAACTTTCACCTGAAAAATGTACACACCCAGTACACTCAGATAACTATGCCATACAGTGTAACTCAAGAAACATACTTCCTTAGCTCCAAACCATGAACAATTTCGCCTCAAGAAAGATACCAACACTATCAAAACACCTTCAGATCCGCAAGACCTGAAACCAAACTGTGGAACAAAAACATTTCTCCCACACACCTCTGCAATACATAGTTCACACTCTAGTGAACACAACTTCTTATGCATATCAATCCAGCACACCAAATTTTGGATATAACACCTCTAATCAACATATCCAAAATGCATGAGAAGATCTTCAACTTAGAAGAAATGTGGAGAAAAACCATAACACAACTCTGCAACACAAAACAACATTGCAACACATTGTTTCCTCTTTTTATCAAATTTTCTAAAAATCACCTGGAAACCAAGTATCAAAGACACATCATCATCATCTTCAATACTATCAATGCATCCATATACAAAATCTTATCAAAGCAACACTAGAGGTTGGGACCAGTAGCTTTGCTAATGATAGCATAATGTAACTAATCAAAGCATAGACAACATCAACTGCTCACACTCTTGCAACAATCTCTCTCAACATTGATCTTCTTCCTTCTCATGCAGTTGACACTAATGACAACACAAGCTTGTTGACATCAATAACAACACCAACTGCTCATACTTGCAGCATCAAATTGGTTTCGGCTTTACAACTTAGCAAAGTTGGACAATTTATTAAATGGATGTAAAGAGCTCCTTTTTTAATGGATATATTAATGAGAAATTGTATATTCCATAACCTAGAGGTTTTGAAACACCTCCTAAAGAACATTATGTTTACAAATTGAAGAAGGCTTTGTATAATCTTAAGCAATCACCAAGGGCATGGTATCCATGAATAGACTCATACCTATAAGACAAAATATTTTAAAGATTCATTTAGATGGACAAATCTTTATATTAGGAACTTAACTAGGGACATTTATATCTTAATCCTACATGAAAAAAAAAGAAGAGCTAAAATGACAAGTCAAACAATCATCAAGATTCAATGGAGATAATGAAATAGACCTAGTCACTCATTGTCTAAATGGTAAAATTTCTAATAAGTAAATAGAATTAGGTATTTGCGAGCATTAGAAAGTTCTTCCACTAAAAGACTTCTTGGTTTCACCAGTTAATGGATGACACTAATGAAGGTTCAGAAACATCAAAATCACAATTTTGTGAAGAGTTTCAAAAATGGCACACAAACAAGTCATCAATGAAGTACAATCGTCAAGGCAAGCATTGAAAGGATCTATTAAGGGTACTAATCGAAGAACCTTGAACCTCTCATAAACATTATCTAAATCATTAGGGGGTGAATTCAAAAAGGAAAAATTCCATGAGAGGGTTATGAAAAGGATTCAAACAAAAACTAAGAAACTTCAAACCATATTTTGGTGCAATCAACTTATGGATAAACTTCCTCTTAAGGTCCTAACTGTTGGTGTAAATTTTTTTCTAGCGTTGCATTTTCTGCTTGATGAAGCTGTAAGGTCATATAACAAAGCTTCTTCTTTTCCTTTGAAGTCAAAAGTGAAACCTTTTTTGGATCATCTAAGTTGTCTTCATCATACTATAAAGTTGGATCCAACTTGCATGCTAACATGGAAGAATGATTTGTTCTGGTCTTTGCTCCCAAGCTTTTGTATTTTGTACTCAGTCTTAATTTTGTGGGGGGCTTTTTTGGGTGGTTGAGTGCTAAATCCTATCTGGTCACATTGTTTGGGGATTTTATGTGGCTTTAGTTGGGGTTCTCTGTTTCTTTTTTCTGTTTGTTTCGTAGTTATAACCAAAAGTTTTCTTCCTGGTTATTTTCTGTCGGTATGCTCATTTTTAACCATAACTTGTAAACTCATTGCTTATTAATAAAATGTTTAGTGGCTTAGCCACTTTTATTTAAAAGAACAAAAAAAATAAAAATTATTGGAAGGTAGAGAATTAGAGGATGAGAATGAAGTTGGTTTGGAACTCAAAATGGTTGTGAAAATGTACAAATAGATTATAAGATGAAAAACCGAGAAGAGATGAGATAGAAAAGTCAGGAATTTGTGTTTGAAATGTCATACAGAGGACATCAAGAAGATAATGTAAAATTTTGTTTGATTTGTACTGTAAAGTAAATGGCATTGAATGCTCATTACTTTTCAAGGAAAAAAAAACTAAAAGAGGATAGGAAATGTATCCTGATTCCTGGCAGAAGCACCAATGAGCAGGGAATATAGAAACACAAGAAGTCAAAGATCAATCTTATCAGTAGTAATGACGGTTCAAGAGCTCCTGTAGCAAGGAACAAGAAAGGGCAATCCATTATTTAATGTAGAAACATGTCAAATAGAGAAATTTTACAAGAGAATGTTCCAATGGTACAATCCAAGCAGAAAAATTGTTCTGAGAAGGTGTTTTTTAGTACGATGCCATATTAGTACATCAATGGTTGAGATGAGTACAGACCTTTCATGATTGGCATCAAAGACAAATTCTATAAAAACTAGTGCTGAGAAGTTACAGATGAATACCAGTACTATTGGCTTGATTGAAGAAAAGCATCAAGCAGTGGCAGTGATTCTGACTACGGAGAAAATTTTCACCCAACAAAGAGGTGCTTCATCATTTAGAAGAATGCTCGGGAGATGGTACTCAGACAAAGGATTGTTCCATTGGCAAACTTGTCTTTACAGAGTGTTCTAATCAAGCCATGTTCTCGAAATTGAACTGCCTAACAGAACATCACTGCATGGCATCAAGAGATTGATGGCCGGCACAAAAGAAGAAAATCGAATGCTAGACAAACGTGAAGTTAAATAACAACCATGTCTTCTATTGAAATCACAGCCACAAATAAATAGTCAGTATTCGGGGATTTAAGTCATGATGATTTAGTGAGATAGTTATGAAGACTTTTATGTTTAAGGGAGTTAAAGGGAACTTTAAGCAGGCTGTTTCTCTTAAGATAATATTTGGTTATGTGCTTATGGATGTAGAATTTTCAGGCCTTGAAAGGCTTTACAAGGTCCTGCTGAAAACAGTATCAAAAGCAGCACACAGACCAGGGCTGACATGTCACCAAAACCTACATAGCCTGCCATTGCTTTAATGAAGTTTCTTTCCATATTATCCACACCCATTTTCAATCATCTTAAATATTCCCTACCTGCTTCCCATGAAAACCTCCTAAACACAACCAAACTAATTACATATATGCATGCCCATATTCTTTCAAAACAATTTTTAATGGAGGATTTGAGAGTTTGTTTTGCTATCTGATATGGGACATTGTATCTCTTCAACTAAGGGTTAAGGACTGAGGGGTATCCATTCCGTCAAAGATACTCCGGGCACAATCTCACCCTCATTCCTTATATCATACCTCTGGAGATTTTGAAACCTGATAGATGGCATAACCAAGAAACATACTATCACCCTCACCACTTGTACTCAACCAATTGAACTACAAATATTTCAACTTTAAATGAAACTAAAAAAGCTGTATATTTAGATTCTCCTGTTCAGAAGAACCTAAATAATTAGTATGTTAATTTAGTAATTCAAGTCCACATATAAACAACCAATATATTGACTCCAAAGCACCAACTCTTTACTCTGCTACCTTCCCATGAAAATAAGCCCAATAAAACCAAAACAGCTATATCTACGCGCACATCTACCCACTTCCTCAGGTCATACATCAGATACAACTAAAGTAACTATACGCACATACCCCTACATTGCCTCCCTACCGTATTGAGTTCAACCACCTTCACAACTCTCCAGTAGATCTCTGATAGAGTTAACAATGTCAATCCTTACCAAGGGCCACCATTTATACCTCTGTTATGTTGCCTATACGCGTAACCTTGAACAGCAGGTATTGTGCTAGAACGCAACAAGAGCTAAACACATATAACTATGATTGATAGACATTCTTCAAACCACACACAATCTTGTGCTTTTTCATAAACTTACACTGATTTAGACATAATTTGCACTCAAAATGTCTTCTATTTCAGGAAACATTAGGAAATTGGAAATTCAGTTTTATAAAAAGTGTTAGTTCAATTCCTATGATTTTGGTCCACCTAGACACAGAGGAAAATAACCTAGAACAAGAAATAATTTCACACTCCTTTCCAAAGTGTCTGCCAGTCAGCTCGTTTAATTCAAACCAGAATAATACAGAGCAAAGATCAGTTCATTCGAATCAAATCAGAACAATACATAGCAGAAATCCAAAAGAACACCCAATTGATGAATCCAACTGAATTAACATTTGCAGCACCGCACACAAAATCAAAAAACATAATCTAGCCATCAATGTTAAAGGAAGTACCTGGAATTTCAGCAATTATGGGCTGCCTATAGTGACCATTGCACACAACCACTGCATCAAAGACTTCTTCTTTCACCGCACCCGAGCTTCCTGCTTTAACAACGCACTGTACTCTTTGATCCATTGGATCCCCATCCATATCAAAGTCCCCTTCGCCATTCATAACCCGTTCCTGGTATTTACCAAACATCCCAACATACTCCACTTTTGTATTGAACCTAATAAGGTCAACCAAATTAAAGTGCCTTGCAAAATCCTTAAGGTACAATGAAATTTCTTCGTGACCAGGGAACCTTCTTGGGTCCCTCCCCTCCTTGACCAGAAAAGGGTAATCCATGTAGCCCATGACTTCTCTGGTCAGATTTGTTCTGAGAGATTCATATATTGTCCCCTGATTGGGCCCTATTATCTCCAATCCAAGTGGGTCATCCCCAATATCTGGATTATATACCCAAATGCCACCCACATCTGCATTCTGCTCATAGACCACCACCTCAAATCCTTCCCTCTTGAGTTCGTTGGCAGCTACAAGCCCTGCTGCTCCTGCTCCAATCACGCCCACTTTCTTTATTTCATCCGAGATCCCCTTTGAAGACATTATAGCAGTGTAGCGACGAAGCCAATTGCAATTGATTTGAGTCACTTAGGTCATGTTTATTGATAGATATATAGAAGGATGCAGGTTTGTTGTTGACTACTGCTTTCATCCTGTTTTGAATTTAAAATTGTGCAACAGGTGGACAGACATGCGGAAAAATATATACGAGCTGAATTATTTGGTTGAGTGAAAGGTTAAATTGACTAAGCAACTGAAAAACGTGTAAGAAATCAAAGAACTTTGAAAAGCAGTTCATCTTATGGAAAATAATAGGGGAGAGGACCTAGTACCTGAGCATGTTTCAATAGTTGTGATAGTAGTTGTTTATATAATGTCCAATATTTTTATCAATATTGGACCAATAGTTGTGACTTTAAAGTTGTTAATGTTGATGATGACTACCCATAATTAAACAAAATGTATTCCTTTGATCTAAAAAACAATCAATCATGTGATTCCACATCAGCACTCAATAAAACATGCTGTGAATGCACAAGTATTGGTCTCACTTTTTTTTTGGGCCTTTTTGGACACCTTGACAAAAAGCATGTTGATGTGGCATCATATTTGATGATGTGGCCCTGAAACCTTGGTTATGAGCAGGGAACTTGTCAAGTAAGCTGCTGTAAAAAATTGGGAGTGATTTGAAATTTTCACATAGGATAATTAGAAACGCGAAGTTAGGGTGCACAACTACTAGGTCCTCTCCCCTAAAATTCAAATTTTTAACATTTGAGAAAAGATGATTGAATCCTGGGAACATAATGTATTGGTTGGCCAGATTTTTCGCTGCTCAGGAAATCCTTACAAAATTCAAGGACAGCAACCCTAGGAAATAAACTATTTCAAATGTATCCCCAACCCAACAGGCAACCACTACCATCCAAAACCATTTTATTTGCATATATATTACAATGCATTTGACAACCCTCTATCAACATGGTTAAGGTCCATCTTAATAATTGTAATGAAAAAATCTGCAATTTTTGTTGTTTTGTTATTGTTGTTTTTTTTAATGATTTATTTGTTTAAGTATTGATGTATTTCAAAAATCTCTTTTATTTTTAATTAAAAAATGAAATAATTGTAATCAATAAGCATATAGTTGGGTTGATAAATGAATAGTAATATATGTAATAATTAAATAAGAGAATAAGGAACCTAACTCATGGATAAATGTTGCAGAAATAATATTCATTTATCACATGTCATATTTCTTATTGAATTCCTTTTGGGTGGTTCATTGATTCATCTTTTTAGGGATCTATTACACTATTAGTATACATTGTATTATATAGTTAACATGTGTGATGTTGTTCAAGACACATTTTACTTTCACACATGCATACATATGAACCTTAGACACAAAAACAAAAAATGAGAATGGAAACTAATTTTAACCATAGAATAACATCACCTACATACATGAAACATAAAATAATTACATTACAATCATATTCAATACCAAATTCCAAATATCATTGTCCAACACAAATAAATGAAAGGGTTTCAATACATCATATGAGAAATGACACACATTATTGATGTTATCAAAATGACCTACTCTCCTTTCAATCACCTTTTTACATGTCACATGCATTTATTGTTGACCTTGTTTTATGTTTATGAACTTTATCTCCTAACACACCTATATATATATAGACATGTTTTGGAGCCACATGTGTCATTTTTAACCAATTTTACCATTATTCCATTTGCTTTGAGAATTTATTATAAAACAAATCATAGACATTAAGCACAAAACTTGATAGATACAAATATAATTACACACCTTCATGATTACATCTTATTTATCTGCGCTTACACACACTTATCCATCAACACAATCACTTATCACCAACTTTTACATTTTTATTGATATAATCAAGGCTATTTTACCATAATATTTGGGTAGTTATTTGTATACACTCACACACACTTATTCATCAATGCGATCACTTATCACTAATTTTCACACATTGTTTATCAAGACAATTAATGCCATCCTACCTTATCATTTGTGTACTTATTCATTTTTAATTTACTCTCATTAAACTATATATGCCTTATCACACTATTTTTTCCTATGTGGGGGGAATAATTTTGGCATGTCCTCTCATGATCACATTTTGCACCATTGCACTTACATGACCTAGCCATGTTCTAATAGCTAATTAACCATATTGGAGGGCGAAATGCATCATGTATTCCATATCATATTGTTTACTTGCATAACCTAACCTTGATCTAATAATTGCATTAGGATTTCCACCATAATTTTTTTGATGCTATCACTACACATTATTTCATGTATTGAAATCTTTATTACTACTAGGGACATACTACCTTGAATAAAGAAAGGAAATAAACTAGTATACCTTGAAGAGAAGTAGCAAGACGTTGTAGTTTTCCCATATGACTTGAGAGTGTACCTTTCCATCCAACAAGTTTTTTTGCATCCTTTCCAACACCAAATTTTAGAAATAAGGGGTAACCTCTTTGACAGTTAAAGGAAGTCCCAGGTAGACAACAAGAAGGGGAGCATTGTCACAGCCTAGTATATCAACCACTTTTTCCTATAGAGTGCATGAGTCGTCTAAAAGTAGTAAATATTCTTTTTCTTATAGTTAATGCATTGGCCAAAGATGGTGGCATAGTTATTGAGGCTTATCTTCCATTTGCAGGCTTCAACAACTGAAGATTTCTCAAACAAAATTGTATCATCGAGAAATTGTTGAATTTTAGAGGGGTTAAAGGAGGTACTAAGCCTGATTCCCTTAAGAGCACCTTCATGAAGAAGTTTACAAATATCCATGCTCATAACATTTGCAACCATTATAAAGAGATAAGGGGACAAGGGGTTACCTTTTCTAATCCCCCTTTTAGCACTACAAAAACCATGGGGCACTCCATTAACAAGTACAAAATACTTGACCATAGATATACATTCTTTGACGAGGTTTATAATCGACCCGTTGAATTTGAACTTTAGGAGATTATTGCTTGTTGGGTTGTGAATACGTTTGAAATAGTTCATTTTGTAAGGTTGATGTCCTTGAATTTTGTAAGAATTTCCTTAAAAGAAAAAAAGTTTGGCCAACCAAAACATTATGCTCCAATGATTCTATTGAATTTTCTCAAATGTTGAAAATTTTGAATTTTATTATTTTCCAATAGATGAATTTCTCTCTTTCTATTTTTTTTAGATAATTACTACTTTTCAACTTGCTCTTTTATTTCTTACATGTTTTTCAATTTCTTACTCAATATTTAACATTTCATTCAACCAAATGTTTCACCTTATATCAGAGACAATATGCTCCTCTCTATTCATTTGTTGCACATATTTGAATTCAAAACAAGATGACAATGATAGTCAACAAGGCAAATAGGATGAAATAGTAACAAAATTGTCTCCTATATGTCTATTAATAATTAGGATGTGATTTTATGTGGCATGTGTATACCATGTGTTATCATGCACTCGATAGTGTCACCATTTGCTTTGTGTTGGAAAAGGTGACTCAACCTTGCTCCTAATGTTAAGATTAAAAAAGTTTGATTTTAGATAAAATAAAATAAAAAAAATCAATTTCTAAGCTACAAAGTTGGTTTCTAGAAAAAATAAATAAATTCTTATTTATTTGGTATTGCCCATAATATTTCTTGTTGTGTAGATTTCTTTGAGATCTTGATTTTTTTTTAAAAATAGGGGCCCAATCATCCCATTGGATCAAAAGTTATGATCTCCAAAAGTTTGCATAAGAAATAGAAAAAATTGTTGGACACATAAGAGTTGTAAAGAGAAATGAGAGTGGTATATATAGGATGTGTATCACTATGCAAATCCAAACCCTAACAAAGGTAAATATAAGCGTATGCATATCAAACCCTATGCAATATAAAAATGAATGATAAAGTTATAGTTATATCATATATAGAATATCTTAAATTTAGTAAATTTTTAGCCCTAAGGTCAAACCCTAAGGGTTGTGAGTATGAACTAGTTCACAAAAAATGTAAAGGAAAATAGATCCCTTTGCTTAATCTAGACTAATCAAATGAAATGCATAAAACCCTAAATAAATTAACCTAGATTTAAAATTGACAACTATAAGAGTGACAATTGAACAATTAAATTCCATGCTAGAAAATTAAATACAAAGAGGGTCGAGGCACTTAGCTCTAGACTTGAAGAAGAAGAGTTGTGATATAACATTAAAATTTAGATGTGTCAAGACTAGAAATGTTAAGTATTTTCCTAAACTTCACCTAGAATAATGAATATTCTATGTACTATATGGAGGGTTGATTTTGTAGGTCTAGGTCACTTCTATTTACAATCACCAGAGTTCTCATCTTTTTCTTTGTATTTGTGTGGAATTTTGGTTCTTGGTTTGTCTAATTCAGTGGAGTGTGCTTTGATATATGAGCTAGGGGAATTAAAATACCTTTTGATGGTTGTTTCATCACTAGCATATATGATATCTTAGGTCAAATTCCAAATGAGATTGGGTTATGGCCATGCAAATGGAAAAATATAACATGCTCCAACCATGTAGATACCCTATGATGATTATGGATTTGTGTTTTTTGTTAGGTGCTCAAATTGTAGTATTCCTAGAATGATATGCAAATAATTGCTCACAATTATTAGATGAGATAGGATTGAATGTAAGATGAATGTAATTAAATGTCTTTAAAAGCAAGGGCATAGCAATAAATCATGCACTTGTGTTTATTTAGCTATATGTGGGATTGAATTAGATAGGAGTTAGCTAAAACTTAAATTTGGATTTTGAAACAATAGGAGTTAGATTTGTAGGCATGAGATGAATCCTATGCTCAAAAGAAAGACTCGGGAGAAAAGGGTGCTAGCATGAATGTGGCAATGGAATATATAGGAATAAAACTAATGGATAGGCATAACAAATGGATAATTAAAGTGAATGTATTAGAATACATGTAAAAACACAACATAGAAATAAATGTAAGGAGGGTGAATAACAATAGAAGAGTCTAACTTCTCTCAACATTACAATATTTATCAATAAATAATTGCACTAAACATTTTTTTCAAATTAGACACAAAGCTTCATAGAAATTAACATGATAGATGAATTTTTCACCATTATAATTATAAACATATTTTTTTTATTTTGTCATTGTTGACTCTAAATTTGTTACTCTAAATTTATTACTCATATTTTTATATATTCATTTAAAGCTTGAACTTATACAAACTATGAGATCGATAACACTTTATCCATATTTTTTAATGCACTTCTTTATACAAAATAATATATAAAACATTAATTCATTAAAAAAAGTCAAAAACTCTTACAAAATTTTCTTTTAAAATATATGATGAAATTAGATTAAATCATTATAATAAAAATAGTCAAAGCTTACTGCAAGACAAAAGACGACAATGGTGATTTCAAAGGAAAATGCTATGCATTTGCTCTCTTAGTAGCAGGGTTGACTTTCAAAAATATTAAAAAAATAAATAGAATAAGTCAACGAAGGAATCTACTTAGAAATCCATTCATATTAATTTCCATTCGTGTCATTATTAGAGTTGGTAATGGCATCTTTTTGTATAAACATGATGTCTCTTTAGTAACATTTTAAAAAGGGATATGTGACATTAGATATGATTTGGTTTGTGTATGATTTTGTAATAATTGAATTTTATGGAATATGGTGTTAATTGATTTTGTTGTGCAAAATCTTATTTTATCATATGGTTTTTAAGAGGTTGTAAGGTTAAATTGTCGATATAAAAAAGTTGTTTAAATATTTTTAATTTTTTTGTATAATTAAATTTATTTGATTTCTTTAACATTAATAAATTATAGAAGTATACATATATATTTTATTTAAGAATTATGAATGTAATATTTTTTTAGTGAAAAAAATAGAAAAATAAAAGTGAGTATAGAAGGATTAAAAATAAGAAGGCAATTTATTTTCAATCTTAGAGTATCATGCAATTTTTTAAATTGTGTTTGAAATTTTGTATTAATAAATGCTAAGGATCTTATTGTAAATATTCTTTAATACAATTTATGTCAAACATATGTCCCATGACCAAGTGATATATGGCGTGGTCATTTATTAATTAGCCGATAGGCTATTATATGTGGGGGAACCCCACGGGGATCTCCTCCAGTCTGACGTCAGAAACTCAATGAGGAACCCCACACTGTCGTGTTCCCTGCGCATTTTAATGGACAGTACTAATAGCTTGTTGAGACCCCACACAAACAGTTACCATGTGCGGCAGTGCCAGTTGTTTATGCGGGAAAGAAAAAAGCCACTGTCGATGGAGTACAGCTTTGAATGGAGTTCTTCCTTGATAAAGTAGTGATCAATCTGATGTTTGTTATGGTCCCACCCCACTTCTTCACCTCAACCATTAAATACCCACGACACTGTTTTTCTTTGAGATATCTAAGCACTGTATGTTTTTGCAATGGAGAAGCTTTATGTGCTTTGTTTATTTTTCGCTCTCATTGCTTCGCTTGCTTGCATTGGAGCAGAGTATGAGCAACCTTTAGCTGTAGAGTTAGACCTTCCTCTGGAAAATGGGCTTTCATGGACGTTTTATAAGAGCACCTGCCCCCAACTGGAATCCATTGTCCAAAAACGAATCAAGTTTTATTTAAAGGAGGATATTACTATGGCCGTTGGGTTGCTATGTCTTCACTTTCATGACTATTTTGTTCAGGTTGTGGGTTTTAACTATTTTATTTGTTTCACTGTGTTTGTTAGTTTGTTGGGTTGGTGTTAAATGTTGAAATATTTTATCAAAGCAATGAGGAGAAGTCATTGATCAGGCAAGTGGAAGGGGTATCCTGAGGTAATAGACAACAAGCCAAATTTCTCAATCAATGGCATCCTTCCTGCTTATGCTAAAAAGAGAGTCCCTGCCTATGTCGAAATGGGAGCTTTTGAACAGGGTATGAACAACCATCAAATCATCATGGAATGAGGATTTTTTTTAGATATTATAGTTGGAAATGCTCTAGTAGACATGCATGCAAAATGTGGAAGCATAGAAAAGGCACGTAAATTGTTTGACAAAATGCCTCAGAGAGAGGTTATATCATGGAATGCAATGATTGCAGGATATGCACAAAATGGATTTTTTTTAAAATCTTTAAAACTTTCAAGCAAATGCAATTGGCAGCTGTAAAGCCAGACTCCACAACTGTTACGAGCATTCTCCCTACTTGCCTGTGCCAAAATAGGCAGCATTGGAACACGGTATGGACATCCATCAACGCATAAAGAACAAAGGAATAAATTATCAGATGTTGTAGTTGCAACTGACCTTGTGGACATGTATGCAAAATGTGGAAGCATAGAAAACGCATGTTAACTGTTTCACAAAATACCCCAAAGAGATGTCATGTCATAGAATGCAATGATTTTTGGATATGCACAACATGTATTTTCCAAGGATGCTCTCAAAATATTTGAATTAATGAACCACTCTAGAACATATCCTGACATTGTAAGCTTTGCTAATGCTGGTGCATCATTAATTCCATTTCCCACCATGGTAGTCATGCCCTCCTGCTTTAGCTCTCAATTCCATTATGTGAAATCCGATATCATTGTTCTCCTCCTGTGTGACTGATTTTGTTGTAACCAGGGAGAAATTTAGTGGCAAATCTTCACCAATTGGCAAATTCTAGGAATTGGCCAAGTCGAAATTGGCGAATTCTCGCTTCGAACAGGGTGTCCAAATCACCCAGATTTTACGAAGTCTAGGTCCAATGCATGTCCATTCGCCAATGAGTTTTTTTATGAGGCATATTTAAGCAACAAATTTACCATTGTCAAATTACGCATTTCAATTGGACCAACTAATATTTTCGCCTAGAATCCCGAAAGCATTTAATAAAACACCTACATATTCGCCAATACTATTAAAACAACATTATATTAGGACCCATTTCGCCAATTAAAATTTATAAATAGTTGCTTGTGAAAACCTATTTCGCTAATTAAAATTTATAAAAAGTTGCTCATGAGGACCTATTTCGCCAATAACATTAAAAAGTAATTACATTTGAGGACATGTTTCACCTTGAAAATTACAATGTATCGTTGTATAAGCACTCGGGATTCGCCAAATTTTTAATATACCATTTAAAAATCCCATGAAATTCGCCAAATATAGAATCATGGATTGATATAGATACAATCAAAAGTGTCATTTATTCTTACACATTTTGTTCAGTTTTGAGGTTCTACTTCTCCATTCAGAAGTCAGCGAAAGCCGAAAACATAGACTTAAAAGGTGAGTGATCATTTCTTTATAGTGTTATTAGTTATAATAATAAGTTTTCTTTATCTCTTTTCCATTCTTGCTTCAACAAAGTGAACCTTAGAAGTTAGAACCAAACTTTGAAGTTTCAAAGTTTTCGAAACCTCTGACCCACCTAGTAGAAAGATGACCAAGAAAAACTTCAACCAAGTCGGGGAATTGCGAAGTTATGAAATTTTAGAACTCCGCGACAAGGTTATATAACTCTGAGGACTAGCGACTAAGTTTAGGAAAATCCAAAAGATTTATATTGTATTCATGGTATTGAATTTGACATGTGATTTATTATTAATTCATTCCATGAACATAAATAAATACAATCGAAATTGTCATTTATTCAGTAGTCAACCAAAGTTGAAAACATAGACTTAAAGGTGAGTGATCATTTCTTCATAGTGTTATTAGTTATAATAATAAGTTTTCTTTATCTCTTTTACATTCTTGCTTCAGTCTTAAAGATGATATTGAGTAGGTAATGGGATCTATATTATTATTCTCTGTCCTTAAACAAGAAGACATTTTTTTTCAATTTTTATTCGAAGTGAGATGAATATGTCAAGCGAATCAGAGATCAATATGTCGAGTGACTCAAGCAGCAAGGGTAAGACTCCTTCCACTCCTTAGGGTGGTGAAGAGACTCATGTTGCTTCTTAGACTCCTTCCACTCCTCAAGGTGGTAAGGCTCCTGTCACTCCTCAGGGTGGTGAAGAGACTCTTGCCGCTTCCCAGACTCCTTCTGCTCCTCAGGGTAGTAAGGCTTCTTCCACTCCTCAGACTCCTATCACTCCATAGGGTGGTGAAGAGACTAGGAAGCCATCAAAATTCCCAAAACTTAGACGTACCATACAGTCTTACTTTCCAATTGCCAAAGCTTTTGATCCATCAAGTTAAGATGAAGCTACATCATCAACTGTTCCACCAAATATTGGTGACATTCCCAATACCTCACCGCAACCGGAAGGTCAAGTTGAGATTGTCATTGATTTAAATCAAAATGTTTCAAATCAAGATAGCAATACCACAAAAGATGTTCCAAGTGATACCTTGGGCCCGGTTAGCCAGAATGAGATAATTGACTTGGATAAGGATGATGATGTTGGTAGCAAGAAAAGGAAAAATAAACCAAAACAGGGGCGTGAGTGGGAAATGACAAGGAGTTTTCAACTTGGTTGGTTGTCAAAAAACCCATTCATGGTATCGGTGGGGATTGGAAATGCAAATGATATTGAAAAGGAAGCATTGGCCAAATGTAAGATTTGTAGTTGGAAATTTGGAAGAGCCAAGATGTTGTAGCTAAAGATTGACACTATAGAAAAGCATATCGGTAAAGTTTTTGAAAAACAAATCATAGACCGAAAGGAAGAATCAGTCATACGATGGAAATCAAAGGAAGAATGTCTTCATGTTAAGTATGTCATGGATTATGAAGAGCATGAGAAAAGAATTTCGAACATTGTTGCATGTAAAGGTACACTTGAGGCTCAATTTGGAAAAGCGATGGAAGGAGCAAATCTCTCAAAAACTGTTCAAATGAGTGTTGTTTTTCATATTTTGTCCAGAGAGCATCCTATGATAGACTACCTAGAATATTCTGGTTTATTATCTTATTTGAATGTTCCTCACTATCCCTTGTCACATTGGTCAGTAAACACTAGATGGGATTGGGTAAACTATCTTGTTGCAGTCGAAAAGGAAGATTTAAAGGATAAAGTAAAAGAGTCAAATTTCATTGCATTATCTTTAGATGAAGTTACTGTGGTAGACAATACTTCTTGGGTCTGTATGCATTTGTATACTGTACAACATGTTTGCCAAGCTCATCTTCTTTGTTTTCATAAAATGAAGAACAATTCAACAATGCAAAATATATTTGAACTAGTCAAAAAAAAATTGAATGAAATTGCAGGTATGGATGAGTTGACAATTGCAAAAAAGTTGGTGTGTGTAGGAGTTGATGGAGTTGCAGTGATGCAAGGTCAAAGGACCGGTGTTTGCACAAAGTTACAAACTACTTGTGCACCATACATGCTTGGCATTCACTGCATGGCCCACATAATGAATTTAGAATTCAAAATTGTTAGCAAGTTCCCTACAGTATCAAAATTCAAAAATCTAGTTCGCGAGATCCATGCATGCTTCTGCTGAAGTCCTAAACGTTTCACATAATTTCAAAATTTTGTTGAAGGAATAACACCAGGAAACAAGCTTCTCAAGGATGTCGATACCAGATGGATCTCCCTGCATGGACCAACGCAATGAGTTCTTTCAAAATATCAATCTTTGATTGGAGTGATGTACGAGCATCACAACACAGTAGACAAAGCTCCTGACCTCTTACATAGGTTAAGCAATATAGAGACACTCTTAAATTTAACTATTCTTCTCCCCATGCTAGATTTTACGAACGAGCTTGTGAAGAAAGCCCAAGACAGAACTATGTATATTAATGAATATACCAATCTACGTAAACTTACATGCTTGGCCCTTGATCATCTATATCTAGATCTAACACAAGATGACCCAAATTATTTCATGTGGCAGAAAATTACTGATTTGAATGATCCTGATAATTATTTACAGTTTAATGCAAGTGGAAAATTATGCATCTGTGTATGTGGATATCAGATACAAATGTACCAATGTAAGACATCCAAGCACTCTAGCAGAGAAGTAGTTGTTAACTAGGAAGATTTTCAAGGCATTGTTAAATCTATTGGTGATAATTTGAAGGAAATTGCAAAATCTCTTTCCTCAAAGATTCATGAAAGATTCCCTCGACATGAAATACTTGAAGCCATGAGTATTGTGTATCCTCAATTTTGGGCAAACTAAGATAACCCCACATTTTTTCATGCTTAGGTAAAAATCTTGATCAAACAATTTTTGAAAACTGTAACATACAATGAGTAGAAAATAGAAGGAATTTTAGATGAATCTAAGCTTAGAAAACAATGTGGGAGTTTTGCAATAGCTATGAGGGACCAATATAAATCCATGGGCAAGGACAAGGCCTTTGAACCGTGATCAATAAAAAAGGTTTGGACAAGCTTAGGTCAGAGTAAAATATTGTGTGGTTCGATATCAGAATGTTTCAAACTTGTTGATTTATGTCAAACAATGATATTAGGGTCGGTGGAGGATGAGAGATTTTTCAATACATTGGAGTTTTTGAAATCAAAGTTAAGAAACAAACTAGACAAGAATTTGGAAAACTGCTTGAGGATGAAAGGAACTGCGTATAATGTCAGAAATTTTCCTTTTGAAAGGGCACTCACAATCTGGAGGTCCACATGTGAAAGAAGAGGGGCTAGGTTGTGCAACACTACAATTCCAAAGGCTGGTATTGGTGGCACTAGTAGTGGCAATGGGACTTAGATAGCTGACATTGACAAAAATGACAATGAATGTTGAATTTGAGACACAGGCCGAAGAAAATGAAGAGCAGAATTGGAATCAAATTCAAGATGACTCTTTTACTTTATCTGATGATGAATGTCAGATTGAGGACCCCCAGTCCGTTTGGGAAATGGAAGAGATTCAAGAGAATTAGCAATTTTTAGGTATTTATATTGCACTTCATGGATCCCAGGATCATATTCCATTATTCCATACTATAGTTGATGATATATTTTATATTGTATTCAATGAAATTGTGAATCATTGCACTTCATGATATATTATTTTATATTGCACTTCATGAATCATATTCCAAATTCAAACTGTAGTTGATGATATTTTATGTTGTATTCCATGAAATTGTGATATTTTATATTTTATATTTTACATTAGTCCGTACATAGCATGCTTTTGGAAATTCTTGAAAAGACAACTCAAGTTTAGTCCGTACATAGCATTCAATGAGATGTCAAATGATGGTGCCTTTGAAAGGCAAGATAAGTCCATAATGTCACGTGGTCGCTGAAACTTGGAACCTTAGAACCAAAGTCTGAAGTTAAAAAGTTTTCCAAACTTCTGACCCACTGACTAGAAAGATGACCAAGAAAGACTCGCAACTCAAAAAAGTGAACCATCAACCATGTCGGGGAATAGGGGAGTTATGAGAATTTAGAGCTCCGCGACAAGGTTATAAAACTTTGAGGGCTAGAGACTAAAGTTAGGAAAAGCACCAAAACCACTCTCTTCACCAAAACTTAGTAGCAATGAAACTAATCGAAAATCCATCATTCCAATTCCAATAATAGATAATCCATGACATAAATTCATATAAATGTTTAGTGGATATGCTAAGTAGTCATGGAGATTGAGTATTGATGTGTGAATTGTAATGCAATTTCACTAAGATTATGGATGCTTGGAATTAAAATCACCTTATAGTTCATATTTTAATTGTGTTAAAAGTAAAACTTGAGCATGTGCTCAATGATTCATCACTCAACTCAATGCTTATTAGATTAATAACATATTAAAATAGTATTAGTAGCATATACAACAATGAACATAATAACAAGTGTATCTAGAATTGAAACCACTACCAGACTTTTTCTTCAAATGATATAATAAATAATATAGATAATTGAATGTCAACACATTACTGAAGTCAGAATTTGAGCTTTTAAATTGATTATCACTGTATCACATGAAGGAATACATAGAGACATTGGCAATGCAAAATCTTGGTCAAAGACAACTCTGCACAGAGTTGAGTTGGAACTTGGAAACTCATATTATCAAAAGTTAAATCACTGCATCACCTTTTCTAGCAACATCCACTCTTCAAGTGTTGGAATTGTCATTTGTTCTAATTGATGTTGTTTGAATTGAAGATTTGTTAACAATTCATGATTCAAATTGGAACCTATCTTGGATTCTTCAGTCAATTTTTCATTCAGGGTTAGCAATGGTTTGATGGAATCCAAATAGGTCACCACATCTAGGTTATGAGGAAACTAGTCCAAATCAATCTTCCTTGCATCCTCCATCTTCTTTCTAAAATCATTTCATCCAACAAATTGCTCATTTGTGTCAAAAGCCTCTGGTAAACTAAGCTTTGTGAATTTCCTTAACTTTTCATCCACCTTCTTCATCTTGTCTATAGCCAAATGCAAATATTTCTCTATTTCACGCAATCTCAAACACTTTTCAATGACAGATGACAACGTCATTGATGCAGCAAGTTGATTAGTAATCCCTTTTGATTTCAAAACATTGTCACTGGCTTTGTAGACCATTTGTTGAATTTGATTTGCTGATTTCTCTAATGCCAACACATTTTTGTTCTCCATTAAATATGTGTTGAGCTTCTTATGATGTTGTCTGATAACATCAATCAATTGAAACATGTCACACAAATTATCAACCCCCTGCATTATTTCATACCAAATATTTTGTTTCATATGCCTCATTGTTTCTCTACAAAATGAAGATAACTTATTTTGATAACACTTAATTTGATTTTTTGCTTCCATCAGCTCTACCTCCAATCTTTCATTTCTTTTTCTCTCCTTCTCCAATTTTTGTTCCCATTGTGCATTTCCATTTGCAATGCTTAGTCTTAATTTTTCTGAAGTGGATTTTTCCTCATCATATTTCTTGTTGCTCTCATCTAGCCTTTGCTTTAGTTCATTCACTGCAATCCCAATCTCATTCTGCTTATCCTCTTTGCTTGTTAATGCAGAGGCAAATTTTTTAATATTTTTTTCTAATTCATTACTCTTGTTATCTGTTGCTTTCCTCTTTGCTTTCTCATTTACTAGGTCTGCCTGTGACTTTTCAATTTGAGTCTACAACCTTTTTTTCTCTCTATCTGCTTCAGCAATGATGTGTACATCAATTCATTATTCTTCTTTGATACATTAATTTTTTCAGTATTTCTGAGTCCAAAAAAATCCAATTGAAAATTGTTCACCTGGAATTCAGATGGAGCCATCTGATTTGCTAGTTTGTTTTGAACTGTGGGAACAAGAAATGTGTACTCCATGATTTCTTTACTTGTGTCAAATGTGGGTAATACCATGGTTGTTGTGGGCTCTAAAGTTAGAGCAGACACACTCTCCATCAGTTGCTTCTTCTTTTTTATTCAATTCTAATTTATTTTTAAACTCTTCAATGTAATCAAAACTCGGGGATGCAGGAACAATGGAATTCTTGAATGGCGAAGGAATAGGAGTACTTGCAGTTGCTAATGATGTCACAACCAGACTAACTGGCATTGGGGGAGTGCCTAGAAATAACTCCTTTGTGGTGGATCCACTAGTAGTGTGACTTGGAGTTGGACTTGTCAAAATCCTTTGCCTCTTTTGTATGCCTTGATCGCCTGGTTGTTTCTGTGGTATATTGTGTTGTCCTCTTGTGTGTAATTTGTTGTAGCACATGTTGACCACTACTAGTACTACTACCCATACCATTGCCACCAAAGGTAGTTCTTGTTGCACTAAGCCCTCCACCATGGGCATGTCCTAGTTGTGATTGTGTCTGACCATGAGGATGAGGATTTGAACTTGAAGCTCTAACAAATTGACCTGTATACCCTAGTTCTACTTTTTCACCTCCAAACCCAAGGCCAGATTTATCAACTGGTTTTCTATGCTCTACATCTATTACCATCCAAGGGCCTTGTCTTTGGGACCCCAAAGGACCACCTTCATAACCCATTTTTTCAGCTATGGATGCTCCTGTAGTAAATGCTTCTTTTGTGGCCTCACTTAAACCAAGTTTGAAATTGACATGGCTTTCTTCTTGCCTATCATCATCACTTTCTTCATCTTCTTGTTCATTCGGATGCTCTATATTCCATAATTTTCTAAACTCAAGATCTTCTTCGTTATCTCCATACTCTGCAAGAGCTCTTGGATCACCTAGGTCCTTCCTCATAGACCAAAAGGTAGTAATTTTTTATCGTGACCAATTTTGTTTTGTAACTTCCTTCTCTAGAGAATCTGACATTTTTACTCTACTAGATGGTTGTGACCTTTTTCATAAAAATTGTTGTACCTCCTAATTGTCTTTTGATGCAATGCCATAATTTCTGCTAACAATTGTTCAAAAGAAATACCATTCTCAACAACACTTTTCTCCATTGCTACTTTGACCTCATCCCAAGAATCCTTGTTTTTCAAGTTTTCAAGCAAGGGTTCACTTTGATGTTGAATTCTATTTCCAACATTCTTATTGAGCACAATCATTGATTTAATGGTGTCACATGGGTCATACTACTAGTGACAGATAGCATCAAAATAAAAAAAAAAATCAAAAGATAATGTGCCACACCAAATGCTTTTCTCTCAAATGTCATCCCTCCACATGAAAAAGGTAAAGAAGGAAATAAGGTCTTCTTCCCCTGACTAGTAAAGTGTCTTTCGTTAGTACTCTACATCTGCCTTACATATTCCAAAGCAAAAACCCTTTCTGTCATATGTATTGGAAGTTTGTATGGCTGTACTTCTGATCCATAAAATCTTAGCACAGTATATTCTTCCAATAAGTACCAATCAACCAATTGTATTTCTTTTCCTAGGTAGTTGAATGCAGTTTCTACATGACATAGGCAATCTAGGCATTAGAGTATTTGCAATTGCTTGATGCAATGGAGCCAAAAAGTAGTCTACAAAATTATTGTAGTTCCTTCGAGAATCATGCAACCTTATAACAGTGGTCCATTCATATACTAGAGCCATTTTCTTTTGCTCAGGATTACTATTGCCATAGGGTTGAATCTGAAACTTGTTGTTCTAAAACATTCCTCTAAATTTGAATAGAAAAAGATAGCACAAGTAGGTTGTGAACCTAAAGGTCTTGTTGGAACCTCCTTTAATCATTAAAAATTATTTATACATGGATTCTACAATGTGCTCAATAAAATTATATTTGGCATGTGGAACACCATAATGGATATTATACACCATTTCAAGGAGGCATGCACCCACTTCCAAATTGCTATCCAGTCTGAGGCAAAATGCTAGCATGGAAATAGTATCCTGAACCCATGGTTTAAAAATATCCAAATCATAAGGAGGCTTATGATCACCTTTCAATTTGTTTCTATCCTGAACTATTCTATTTAAGAAAGAATTTTTCTCCATTTCATCCACTGCTTCATAATCACTAGCAAGCTTTTCTAGGTCAATGTGGACATTTCCAAATTCTTCGGTTGTAAACCCAAGGCCAACACTTTTCCAAGTTCTTCTGCATTAATGGCTAACAATTCTTCTTTGCTATCTTTATTAACAATTGCTATTTTGTTATCATCATAATTTAGGGCACAGACCATTATAAATTATGGGCAAGGGAAAACCTCATGTAACATCATGCGCCCTAATCCAGTTACCCATGGTGCACTGATACTATTAACTTGCATTTGTTTTGCAGCCTTATTCTCAGATGAAAATCTAAGTTCTGAGGTACGCCTACCATAGGTTTTAGGATCATAAATATCATGGTATTCATCAGTGAAACCTAGGGTTTCAAGAAATTTTGCATAATGTATTTTTTTATCTGACATTGCTCTAGTGGTATTGGTGGAGACATGCTGATACAATCAACAATATGAAATTTGTGAATTCCCTATTAGTCCTTAATTTTTCTTAATTCTTAAGCCTCTTAACCCTAAACCTAAGCTTCAAAGTTTGACAAAATAAGATTTTAAGAAACATCAACTTCAAGCGATGAAACATAGCCACGAGAATTCTTTAAGTTACCTAGATTTTGAATTTTGATTCTTGAAGTCGCAACTATGTTGAAGCTTGAAACTGGGTTACTAGAATGGCTTTGTTAGAAGTGGAACTGTGGAACCCAGAACAGGGTGGTGCACTACAATGAGCAAACTAAATAACACTGAAATGTCTACTCGTTACTTACCAACTACATAGTACACAATTAGGTAGTACAATGTACATGGCTGACAACATTTAAAACAAGCCATTAAAAAAATGATTTACTCCTACATTGACAGCAAATTCTAAACCGTTGATCTCTGTTAATCTAACAATTATAGGATGATTCTGAAAGTTTAAGTTCGCAAGCATAGCACTTTGTGCATTTCATTCTGGAATGCAACTACAACCATACATCAAATGTTCATCGAACGGTTGAGTAATTTATGATATAAATAATAAACATAAAACATGTGTTTTAAATTTGCTTTAAAGTTTAATGCGTTAGGATTGACATCAAGGCCAAGGGGCCGGAAACTTAACGTTTCAAAGGCCTTAATAAAATGAATTACAATGTCACATTAATAGCACATTGCACAACCATTAATAACACTTAACTTGCAAAGGAATTAATAAAATGAATTACAATTACACATTTATAGCACAACCATTTATTTTATTGCAAGTGAATTACAATGCCACATTATTACATAGTACAAATACAAATGTAAGCGCAAGCACCAAGATTCTACTGGAATGCTGGTGAAAAGTTGGAAACGTAAATGTGATACAGGTATCTCTGAAAATAAATGGAACTTGCCAGGTCAACCATGAGCTCTGAAAATAAACACATGGGACTTGTCGAGTCAACCATACTCTCGTCGCTCTGAAAATAAATGCATGGGGAAAAGGGGCCAAATCAAACTAGGGAAATGGGAGCCATGAAGATATAAAATGTACTTAGCCCCTTTCAAAACTAGACTGATGCAGAAGATGATGGATTGTAAAATTTCTCCCATGCAGAAGATGAGCACTAAAAATAAATGCATGGGGCTTGCCTAGTAGGCCATGGTGTCTAAAAATAAATGCAAGGAACTCGCCTGGCCAACCATGTTGGGGAAATGGGAGCTATAAAGATACAAAATGTGCTTATCCCCTTTGAGAACCAAAGTCGTGCAGATGATGAGTGGTAGTAAAACTGCTCCCACCTTCCACTTGCAGCCTCCATGCATTGGGATAGCACTTATGTCCATCAAAGCTCCTCATCCTGGTTCAAAACCTGTCTGAGAAGTCAGGTGAACCAAATCAACTTCTTTCCAATTCCACCCATTTTGAACTTGAAGGAAATTGGTCTTTTACTCTATAACTACATAACTGGAGGCAGGAGAATTTAGAGCATCACCAATAATACCGCATCTTCTTCCTAAATCCTTCTTAAGTTATTAACCCTACAAAATGAAAACCCTTATGACAGTTAAACAAATGATTTTAGTTGTGCTCACTATCCTTATTTATGGGCCAAAAGTGCCACTACTAGCCTGGTACAATGTACACCTCACACATGTCACATGTGAGCTCTGAGGTTGTGTATAATTACTACTGACTACTTAGTAATAATTGTGATTTGCGTAGCTGCAAACCAAAAATCCAACTTAGTCGGTACCTCAAGCTGGCTACATGCAAAGTTGTAAACTGTAGCTCAAGCTGACAAGCTGTCAATTGTCAAAATCAACAGTGCCACGCAAGCTGTCGATTGTCAAAACCACTGGATTATTGACATCATCATCTACGATTCTACAGTACATCATGCAGTTTTCAATATAAAGATATCCAATCAATCACTTTGGCTATTCATATGGTATTAATCCGTGGCGTCACCCAGTACCACAGTCAAATTGAGAATTTCAATAGAATAAATGAAAGGTAGAGTACTTCGATGCATTAAAAAGAGAGAATTAAATATCTCGTTTTACCTTAATGATTATCAATGTCCTAGCTAATCAGTCACAATAAATTTCACTCACTTATGATCGAAACTATATATTGATTTCTGAAACCAATCATTAATAAAATCTCAACCATTGATTTTTGAAAATCTAATGGTTCTAATATTATTCCAAAGGTCTCAGTTCGCAAGTCTAGTACTTCAAGGATTTACTTCCAAAATGCATCTATAGTCATCCATCAAAAATTCATTGAACGATCCCTCTTTTAAAACAAACTTTATGCACATGCATAATTTAAAATGGGGACATCTCTAGGTTGAGAAGACTTGACCCTCAGGATTAAAGGGTTAAGATTTAAGGCTTTGTCATAAAATATTTTGGTCTAACTTAGGCAATATTAAACGGTAAACAAGAGCAGAATGACCGACAAACCTAAATAATTAATAAAATTTCAACCATTGATTTTTGAAAATCTAACGGTTCTAGTGTAATTTTGGAGGTTTCAATTCACATATCTAGTGCTTGAGAGATATACTTCCAAAATGCAACTACAACCGTCCATCGAAAATTCATCAAACGGTCATGGTCCATAATGTCGTGTGGTCGCTGAAACTTGGAACCTTAGAACCAAATTCTGAAATTTCAAAGTTTTTGAAACCTCTGACCCATCGGCTACAAAGTTGACCAAGAAAGACTTGCAACTAAGGTTAGGAAAATTTGCACTAACACTTCACCACTGCATTTTTTTTAGTTTGATATTATGTTTAAATCACCAAATTTTTTTCTTAATCATTTGAAAATAGGTTTAATTCACCAATGAATTTTATTTTTTAGTTTGAAAAAAAGTTTTTTGGTTTGAAAATAGGTTTAATTCACCAATCAAAATATTTTATTGGTTTGAAAATAGATTTTAATTGCCAATGGAAAAATTTTAGTGGTTTTAAAAAAATTGCATTTCACCAGGATTTTCCATAGACTTCTAGTGATTAGAAAAGATTCGCCAATGGACATTATTTTTTTTTCACGAAAACTGAAAAAATTTGCCACTATAATTAATATTTTTATCAGGAAGTATACAAGATTCACTAGGATTTTACACCTTCGCCGAGGGGGGGTTTCTTAAAGTTTTCCCTGGTTGTAACCTAATGTTTTTTGTGGCTTTTCCCAACGTTTGAGGGGAAGGGGTTGTGGTTATAGAGGGATTTGATTTGCGATATGGCGGCCTCTCTGATAGTGTACCTGCAGCACAAAATGAGTACTACATGCAATAAATGTTTTTGCCTATGGAGTCTCTCATTGAGCGCACAAGCTTCAGGAGACCTCTAATCCAGCTGACTTACATCGACCCTTCATGCGTTTTAAGTGAGGAGGGCTTATTCGGCTGCGGCAAATTTTTTGATAGAATTGCATGATATGAATGTTTTACAAACATAGAAAATGCAAATGGTAGGTGTAAAGCATACTACCTACATGTGCAAAAATGGGAGCTTTGGAATAGTGTATGGACACTTAGCAAATTCATTTATTTTTAAACAAAATAAATATTTTTTTAATTAATTATTATATATTACATTTTATATAATGTAAATTTATTTTAAAAATAAAATTATAAATATATAAGTTTAAAATTATGTTTTGTATATTTATTATTCACATTAATCTAATATATATTTATAATTTAATATAATTAATATTATAATTATTAATTATATAATTGATATTGTAATAATTAATATATATTATAACTATATTTATTATTTACTTTAATCTAATATATATTAAACTATGACATTATTTTCAAAAAATATATATTTATTTTATATAATTAATAATATAATTATATGTATTATTTATTTTAATCTAATATAAATTAAATTATGTCATTATTTTAAATTAATATATATATATATTTATTATATTAAATATATTGTATAATAGCATATATATAACTATATATTTATTTTAAAGTAATTAGTATTTTAATTATTTAAAATAAATTATTATTATTATTATTTTATGTTATACCATATATTATTTTATTAAATCTATATAATTATATATTTATTTTAAAGTAATTAGTATTTTATTTATTTTAACTAAATTGGTTTATAATTATATTTATTATTAAAAAAAATAGAGACATAAAGGCCACTATCTATTCAAAGTTATTCGACCAAATCCCTCCATTTTTTATGCTTTGATGGATGTCCATATCCTGTTCCAAAGCTCCCCTTTGGGCACAGGCAAAGAGGATACTAGCAAAGGGAAATCTTCATAATGAAATAGAATATTGGGTTGGGTGATATTTGTTATACACTCTTCTAAGCTTGGAACCCAAGAACTTGTGTTACAAAAAAAAAGAATGAATAAGATTTATATGGGAGCATTGATAAAGTCAATATCAGTTCTAGATTTAGTTCTATGATTCCATGCAACCTGCCTCTGTGATGAGATGCATTGGGTGGGTAATCATAGGAATAAGATCATTAGAAAATTATATCTAAGATATAGGAACCATAGAGTAAATTTGATTGCCCATTTTAAATCTCCTTTCTAAGTTATTTTCCCTTGTGGAAATCAAGAGAAATGTTAATCAATATGGTTATTCAATTGTTGGTAATTGTAAGTGAGTAATTTCTTGATGTTGAAAAAAATGTGCTCCAATCTTTTTTATTTAGTTAATGGATATAAGCATAATTATGTCTTAAGTATTTATTTCTTTCTTTCATATTTCTATACTTTGGCAAATACATCTGACAAAGTCTTTGACAAAAATCTAAATGGGAGAGCCTTTATATCACCTCAATCGAACTTCATTAAAGGATTTAAAAATAAATTAAAGCTCTAAGGATTACATTTCTATAGTAAACTTGTTAAAATTATATATATATATATATATATATATATATATATTCTATTTATCTGATTTCATTAGACAGTTATACAATTAAATTTCATTCATTTTCTCACCATTTTCACACCATAACAATAACTCGAATGACAACCATGTTAAACAACAAGATACTCTGAAGAATGATGAGTGTGGCATATACATAACTATCAATTAAAAGAGATCGTACTTGGGCTTTAAATTAAATGGATAAGGATAAATAATTACCTAGGAATGTATTCTTAATAAATTCATCTTCCTTCACCTTATGAGAATTTATGTCGAGTTTATCAAAGGTTTCACTTGCTTTCCTAATAAAGCCTTTTGGTTGCAGTATACAACTTAATTCCTTTAATTAGGATCATATGATGAAAGTGAGTAATACATTTGTTGAAGACTATTAACAATATTTATATCACAAAAAAAAAATAGTGTATTTGATAGAACCTAAACTGAATCACTAAGGAATTATCTTATGCTCCATATTGATAAACTCCTTACAAGCATGTGTCTTAAAAATATTTATTTTTAGGGATGCAATTCATGTAACACCCATAATTTTGTATGCATTGGGGTGTCTATTATTAGAGTTGGATTTAAGACTATGTGTTAGGGGATGCATAGGTTGTGCCCCTTCTGATTTAGAGAGACTATTCCATGGTTAACCCATCTTCTATTTCAAGATTTCTCACACATGTTTCATAAGAATACAACCTGTGTAACCTAGGTAATTCACACAAGGTAACCCATCTCACATTGCACTGCATTTTCATGTCCTTCACGAGAACTAAAATAGGGCCTCAGGAATTAGACCTAGGAAGACTTCCAGAAAGTGAAACCCACCTTACCACTAAACTACATTGCTCAATTTCTTACATCCCCAGAAAATACCTTTGTAGCTACATTGCTTGTTTTTGTCGGGAGCTACTTGCCTTAAAGGCAATAATTGATGAATTTGAATGACATCTTGTTTGGAAAATTCTTCCTCTTCGTTGCTATCTTCATACCTCATGAGATTTTCCTACCATGGAAGAAATATAAATATATCATATTTATATTTATAAAAAAATTGTGTGAAACTAAATCTATACACCTACAAAACCAGAAATGTGCATATACATGCAACAACTACCACAAGCACCGCCATAATAAATGCATACCAAATTCATTGTAAAATTAGTAGAAAACTTCAAGAAAATCCTACACTCGGTCACCTCAATGATACAAGTTTTGTGTCCTTCATGCTTTATGCATTTTAGCAGAAAGGCCACCATTTTGTAGGGCCCAATTATAGTATGTACTTTGTAAAACTAAAATTGAAACTTCTAAAAAAATATCACAAATGACTATTTTATGTTTTGACAATTTTTGTAGTCTAATAAGACTAAAAAGGTGGGACACATACTTTATTAACTTTCTAAATTTTTATTTCCATGAAAAATGAAAAGAATTCAAATCTCACCAAGTTTATGCCATTGCGCCATATTATGTCTATCTTTACACTGTTTCTTCAAACACTGTATTTGCATACTGTTTACCTATGAAAAAGCTTTTGTATCTCTTAGGAAAAGTTCAATTAACTAAATAAAAAGAATGGAACAGACAAATTGTAAGGCCATTGAAATATTTGGTTTTTTTGTTCTTTTATGCCATTTCTAAGGTCATTGAAATTACCCTTCATTTCCATTTGGTACTTTAGTACTGAAACAATTATTCCAAAAAATCTTGAAAAGATTCAGTTGCTTGTAAACATTACTTATTAAGATAAAATGTCACTCATTATCAAATAAAATTATTCAAAAAAGAGAGAAACAAACAAAAATTACAAAAATAATTATTTAAAAAATTTAGAAAAGTTATAAATTGAATCTTCTAAAAAAATATCACAAATGACTATTTTATGTTTTGACAATTTTTGTAGTCTAATAAGACTAAAAAGGTGGGACACATACTTTATTAACTTTCTAAATTTTTATTTTCATGAAAAATGAAAAGAATTCAACTCTCACCAAGTTTATGTCATTGCACCATATTATGTCTATTTTTTACACCATTTCTTCAAACACTGTATTTGCATATTCTTTCCTTGTGAAAAAGCTTTTGTGTCTTTTAAGAAGAGTTCAGTTAACCAAATAAAAAAAATGGAACAAACAAATTGTAAGGCCATTGAAATATCTGGTTTTTTTGTACCCTTATGCCATTTGTAAGGTCATTGAAATTACCCTTCATTTCCATTTGGTACTTTAGTAAGTTGAAACAATTATATTTAGCCAATAGGCTATTACATGGGGGAACCCCACCGAGATCTCCAGACGTGCACATTTCTTCTCCATGGATTTTGTCGCTAATAAAAAATACCAAAGTATATCAGCCTGTCGACGTAAGCATTGCACCTCATTGGTGCAAGTGCTAGTATAATTGATTTCCATCCAATCACTTCAATAGTATTTAGTTTTGGGATTGGGTATCCCACTTTTGTTTTAAGTTATAGAGGTTTCACATGTATATATGATTTCATTGAAATAGAGTGAGGAAAATTGATAAATTCAATTGGAAAGAAACAATCATAGTAGTACTTGAAATCATAAATGTTTCAAGGTGTGTGATGCAGAGGGTTCTTCCCCCTCTGCCAAAATCACAACTCAAACATAAAACAAATTCGCAGGAAAACCTTGCCTAAAACCAACTTTCAATAAGATTGCAACAATTTCAGGTTTTACCAAAATCAATTCAAATTTCAATCATATCCACATTAGGTAAAAAACGTTCACATTCATTGGCTTCTCATGCCATTTTATCCTACTATCTTTCTTTCACAATTTTGTACCTTCCCTTCCTATCATCTATCTTCACACTCTCTTCACAGCCTTTGACAATTTCTCTTTTCAACAGTGTCTCCTCTCTAATTTCGCACTGTTTCTTTTATCCTACTCTCGTTATTCACTGTCTTTTGCACTGTTTCTTTTATCCTACTCCTTTGTTTATTCGTTTTCTACTCGAACCTCATTGTCCTACTTTTATCTTCAAAATGCATACATGTCTCTAATCCATGTATCGCACCTCCAATTTAGTTATCTCCCCACTACAGAGGAGTCCTCTCTTCTACATGCGCAACCCCTGCCTTCTCTGTCGCGCGTCCCCTTCCCATATTCTTCTGAGCTTTTAACTTTCCTGCAGTCTCCCTATATACCCGCGGCTTGCACTCTCTTCAAGTTCTACGCAGCCCCAATCCCAAACTTCTCTTTTTGCAAGAAATTTTTTTTCCCTTAAGATTTGCAGCCTGCTCCTCTCCCTTCCCCACACAAATCCATAGTCTCTTTTAAAAATCTTCTTCCAACGTGTATGTTGGACCTCCTCCCATGCCTGTCGAATTCTCTTCCTATCGATTTCCTTCACAGTCCTCTACTAATTACTTTCTTTCCGTTTCAAATATCTGATTTTCTCTTCCTGGTGCGACATAAGCATGAGTAAATAAGATAAAACCACAATATATTTTATAGTCTTTCCTTTATAAACCGATGGTCTTCTCTTTTTAAAAGATTGCTGCTCCAAGACTCTTCGTTGCCCAATCAAACTTGGATTTCATCAACCTAGGCAGTGGAAATTACATCATCTGACAAAATAAATTCAGCTGCGAAGGAAGTTTTCTTTGGCGTCAGCCATTTTCAATTGCTAAGACCTGCCCCACAATTCTACTTTGTTCATATCCTGCAGTTGGCATTTTTGGAGGCATTCAGTTAAACGTGGATCTATGTTTTTACACTTCGTATACACGTCTACAATTGATGGTTGTTCAAGTTTGTATGAATAAACATTCCTCCAAGAGTTATATGTTTCTATTGTTGTCAAAGTGTCATGGTAAGAATGTAGAATTTAAGACATTTAGGCATCGATTTGAGTGAGAAAAATCAAACTAAAAACCAAAATTGCGAAAAACAAATCAACAATTCTTTTTGGGTGGTGTTGATTGTCTATCCGCCCACATGCCTCTGCACCAATGTGTAAACATATACAAATTATGATTGAGTTATGTTGGATGAAGTTTCATTATTTAAACTTTGTATGTATTTTTATATCAATGATGAATTTTACTGTATTAAATGTAAAATTTATAGTTTAAATATATGTTGTAGTCTTGTGTAATATTTTATAGGCTATACAAAAATAATTAATGAAATAAGCCCTTATATCACATTAATTGATCTTGAGATGGCATTTACTACCTACTTTGTCTTTTTCTCTTAAAAATATTCAAAACCTATGATTTTGCGTTTAGTTTTAACAATCATTGTTTGAATAATTTATGGACATAATTTTTTGTTCTCTATTTTCTCATAAATCTATGCATCTATAATTTTAGGAAACTCAAAAAATATTTTCATGGGTTGTTTAATTGTTGTTTTACTTAAATCTGATGTAATAGCCCAAAAATACTAAATCATATTTTTGTTTAAACTTGTAGTATTTCACAAACCTCCAAACCAAGCCTTGTGTTCATACATACATAAATAGACATTGTACATATGCATATATGTATTGTATGTATATATAAGTAAACAAATAAATATTGAGAATGTTCAACAAGCAACATGGTGGTTGAAGACATACATACGAGCCTTGTGTTTGCACACACACATACATATGTACATACATACATACATGCAGACACACATATAAATGCATAATGTAGCATAAAAAATTATCACCCTTGACAATCTCACACTAGGTTTAGCTCCCCCTTATGTGCTTGGACCTAATTATGCATTTAATCACCTATTTTAGAAACATCTTTGAAAAAGCAAACAATGGGAAATAAAAATGAGCATTTAATATTTCCCCCACACTTTGGCCTTGAAAAGAATGGGTTTGGTCTAGGGCACCCCACGCCCTAGACCACCTCTTTTTGGCTCTAATTTGAGTATTTCAGTGTCGGTATTTATCACCATTTTATTTTTGAGAAATTAGAAGAATTGCATATAAATACTAGTCATCTTTATCATTTGAAACACTAGGCACACCTAACAATTTTTGGAGAAGTAATTAATATTATTGTCAAGAATTCAAGAGCAATCAAGAGTGAGATTATTAGTATTTATTCATGTCAAGCATCATGCCAATCATCAAACATCTTTTTATGTAAGTTGTTCATTTTTTGTGATAATTTGTTTTGTGAGCACTAACACTAGCAAGACTTCAATCAAGCAATCAAATTCTCCTTGAAGGTCATTAGTACATGACTTTAGTCCATCAAGGAATGCAAATCTAAGTGGTGAGTTGCAACAATTTTTCAATTCATTACTTGTTATCATTTAGCCTTTGCTCAACCAAGGGTAAGCTCTATTTTATATATCATCATAGTCGTTGTGGAGGTAGAAATACCAAAATGGGGTTTGACTTAGGCAAGCCCTTATATGACACAACCATTCCCCCTCTTTCATGTGTACAATTTTTTATATCTAAAGATATTTGGAGGAGGATTAAGCACTTATTTCTCATTCATGCATTCAATCCTACAAGTTGTCAAGACAAGGAAATTGGATTTTCTCATTAGTAGATGAAGTTTTGACAGTGAACCTGAAAGAACAAAAGCTACAAAACAAAGAATTCAAGCCTGTGTTTGTAGATTTTAAAAAGTGGGACGACAGTTTGGGGTGCACCACACCCTAGGCGAGCTAATTCAAGACCAAGTTTACACACCAAGTTCCTATGTGTTTGCTCGAGCTACCTTTCTATATTTTGTTTTTGTCTTTAAGTATTCAATTTCTCAAAAATCATAATAGACTACTACATTTTCATAGTTTATCTTTAAATAAATGCACTCAACCACCTCAAAGTATATCAAAGTTGGTTACATCATAGATGGAAAAATAAAATAAAAAAATAGGAATTCAAGGTCAAATATCTTGTACTAAAATAAAATTAAAAGAACACTACCTATGAGATAATAACAAGTTTGAGTCAAATTGGTTGCACCCATATGTAATTATTTTAATATATGAGTTAGGTGCATACAATTTGATGATACTAGATGGCCAAGAATTCAAGATCGTATGAATATTGTTAAACTCAAGTGATTTCATGCATTAGAATGATCCAACTATTCTCAAAAATCTTAAAAATCTTAAAAACCCCAAAAATTAAAAAAAATACCAAAAACTAGGAAATTAAAAAAAAATGCCCAATGGTCAAAACCATTTCTTATGAAAACTTGGGAAAGTAAAATGATGAAACCATATAAATAATACATCATTTTTAGCATCAATCATCCCCTATCTATGAGTACTTGTAACATTTCTCCCCATATCATCGACCACCAAGCAACCACCTTTTATCTATCCATCCCCCATCCCATATTCCATCTACTTATTTCTTGATCCTCCCCACCTCAAGTTGTTTGATCAAAACCACCATCCTCTTTAATTATATCTCATCCATCCCCCTCATTACATATGCTAACTAAAAATAATCACATATTTATTCCACCCCATTTCATTCATACTTCTTAATTTACTCGTCCATCAAACCTTCCCCATATTCATGCATCCATTCATGCATATAATATTAATTATAGTTTTTCATCACCCCCCATTGTCTTACACATAATGTAAACCCAACCAACACATGTCCCTTTTTCCTTAAATTTTCTCTAGACTAGGGGTATCCCCTTGCTAAATTATATTTTGAATGGATCACTACTGAATTGGACACCATTTTTTGACGGTTGTTCGAAAAATCTTTGTCAAAAAAGTGACGAAATGACGAAAACATTTTCGTCGCTATTTTTTCGTCGAAAGGCCGATGACGAATTAAACGTCGTAATAACAACGCAGATTCGTTGGTCGTCGGCATCATAAAATGAATCGGATATTCATCAAAATATCGACGAAAACTTTGTATATCCACCGACGAATTACACTAGAAGTTCATCACCATTTCGACGAAATGGGCAAGGAGTAGCGTCGCAATAACACCAGGAGTTCATCGCAATTTCGACGAAATGGGAAAGGAGTAGCGTTGAAACAACACTAGAAGTTCGTCGCCATTTCAATGAAATGGGCAAGTAGTAGCATCGAGACAACACCAGAAGTTTGTCACAATTTTGATGAAATGGGCAAGGAGTAGCGTTGAAACAACACTAGAAGTTCGTCGCCATTTCAACGAAATGGGCAAGGAGTAGCGTTGAGACAACACCAGAAGTTCATCGCAATTTCGATGAAATGGGCAAGGAGTGGTGTCAAAACAACACCAGAAGTTTGTCGCCATTTCGACGAAATGGGCAAGGAGTAGCATCGAAACAACAACAAAAGTTCATTGAAATTGAGACGAAATGGGCAAGGAGTAGCATCGAAACAATAGAAAAAGTTCATCAAAATTGTGACGAAATGGGAAAGGAGTTATGACGAAGCCTTCGTTGTAGCTATAGCAACTTCGTCGAACCTTTTCGATGATTCATCGATGGTTTTTGTCAAAATTGCGACGAAACAATGCAATTTTTTTTATAAAAAAATATTCGTTGAAATGTACCATCGCGGAGACTAATGACTGATCATACATATAGACTACAAGATGCATAGAAGCATAGAAAAATAATTACACTTGAGATGGCTGATCATACATACAAACTACAAGATGCATAGAAAAAGAATTACACTTGAGAACAACCAAGGGCTAACAAGGGAAGGAGTTAAGAAACGTCTGGATTGAAGAGAAAATGTGTAGGGAAAATGTTGAGCAGTGTCAAGAGAACAAAGCTTGTAGAACATATTCTTGACCTAATCAAGCTCTTGAACAACTTAAACAAAATTAAAATACTAACACATATATGAGACATGTAATGAACTTCCAATATCTGCTATCTTTTTCATTAATGCAGAGGTAGGTAAAGGAGAAATAATTATAATTGTAACACTATTCATAGTCCAGTAAATTATGTTCATAATTTGTGTTCAATGGACCTCAGTTTTATCATTATACGCCCATCTAATACCATATTTTAATCCGGGTTCAACTATCTCAGATCTAAAGAAGCACCTTCAATTAACCATTTAAAGTACTATAAAATAAGGTAAGACTTTTACTTGAGAAAGATTGGGTACACTTGTAGGATTAAAGTTCTCGCAATCATCAAGATTTATTGGCACACAGACACAACCTACAACATATGAATAATGGATGACTACAAGTTAGTGAAATGGTCCTTAATATGTGATTGGTTTGCAAATTGATTGGTAGAAAATAAGGTTACAAATAGATCTACATGAAAAATTATGAGGACAATCTACTATAATCATCAAAATAGATGAAAAGTGCAAAGGAAAGAGCCGAGCTACATCTCTAGAGCCTAAAAATAACACATGCAAGAAACATAAAAAAAAGAACAAACTAGTTTTTGGATGAATACAAAATGGTGCCTTCAGCAAGTGATTCATATGCTTTCACACCTGACACATGACATTAAGAAGATTTTAGTCTTCCTCTGTGAAATTAACTACTTACAGAATAAACCTAGAAACCAATATTATATACCTTTATGTCTAGCTGAGGGTAGGTATAAGAGAAAAAAAATTCTTCAATGCAATGCCAAAAAATATCAATGTGTGTGTAGGTTTGTATTACTCAAAATATCATTTCACTGCCTAAGGAAAAATGCCAAAGTGATGTTTTAAATTTCAATCTTCACATAGGCTCCCTTATTGCTACACATGCATATACAAGAATTATTCGAGCTCTAAACTATTCAAATATTAAGGATTTAATTAGCTATAAGATGGAAAGTTGTTGTTTAGACATAATCCGTCATCTTTTACATATCTTTTTTCACTCCTAGCGCTTCAAATAAATTTGTGTAAATGAGATAGAAATGTGAATCTTTTATGACAAAGAAAATTCTTAAGAGGGGAGAGAGAGCAAAGGGTAGGGGGCAAGAGAATGCTTGAATGTATAGCAAAGTATAACATTTTGATCATTATAACAATGAAATGAATCTTAAGTTTGAAGCATTAATATCATTTACAACATTTATCATCAAGAATGAATGTAAGTAGAGAAAATTTTGCATACCTATAGATGGTACAAAATTTCATGGTTAAGTCGAAGCCTCCCATCAACAACAAGATCCAAATATCCGTGTATCTATCTCAATCGAACCTCTAAACCCTTCAAACCTGTCAATTTTTCCACTAACCTGTTATGCACAAAAGTCAAATTTTAGAGTTATGTCACCACTAAAAATAGAAGAAACAGAGCTTTGAAACCAAATCCACACACAACACAATGTGGTATTCATACAAAGCCATACAAACAAACTAAACTCAGAACATTGGAATGGAATGTTCAACTTCAAATTATGATGCAGAGCATGGATTCAGGGTATAAAGAATCATTTTTCTGCCACCATAGTGAAAAGTTAGCACTTTCTTTCATCTTTGCATATTGGTTTGATGCTTCAAACGATGCATTTCTTATATTAAAAGTGCATTACCTTATTGAGCTTCTCTTTGTTTCAAGAATAGTTTAATATTCTCTACTTAACAGGGCTAACCACATGACGGTGGAAGCTCATTTTTCCCATCTCCCCCCCTCACATCACTCTCAATTCCCCATACCCAATCATATAACATTAATCATTCATTCATCCATTAATAACATATAACATTCATTCATTCATCCATTAATAACATATAACATTCATTCATTCACTCATTCATTCATTCATTCATTCATTCATTAACAACATATAACATTCATTCATTAACATATAACATTCATTAATTAACATATTTACAATCATTCATTAACATATAATATTCATTCTTTCAGTTTTTAAATATTATCAAAAATATGGTTGTCATGATATGATTACAATCACTTTTTTTTTGTTTCTTTTTTAAAGCTACATAAATCTAAAGTGGAGTATCATATTCTAAATCAATATCTATCCCCCCTTTAGTTGTTCTTCCCTCTGCTTGTGATCTTAATGTACGCCTAGTCGTCTACTCATGATGTGGATGTCGCTGCAAGGGGGGGTTTGCTGCAATAACAAAGAAATGTTAAACTGATATGTTTTATTATTATTGTTACAAGTATTTCATTAATTAAAAGAACATTAGAGTGGCTCTCTTTACTTGATGGGTCCACATCATGTTCTGAACTTTTGTTATAGACTCATGCTCAACATGTTGAACACCCTCTAAATCTGTTCTGCAGTTGAAACAAAGTTTACATTAATTAATACACCAATTGAAATTAAATATGTTTAAGAGAACATGAGGGTGGTCCTCTTTACCTGATGGGGCCACATCATGTTCCTGATCTTCTCTAGCCTGATCATGCTCAACACGTTGATCACGCTCTACATTCTCTAAATTGAAACATGAAAGGTTACATTAATTAATACACCAATTGCAATTAAATATGTTTAAAAGAACTTTAGAGTTGTCCTCTTTACCTGATGGGGCCACATCATGTTCTTGATCTTCTCTAGTCTGATCATGCTCAACATGTTGATCATGCTCTACATGCTCTAAAGTACCGGGATGCACACCATGACCTTCATTTGTAGGTTGTGCTCCACCCTCACCAGGCTGCATTCCAATGTCATGTGCAGTATTATCATTGCTTGAATGTTTAAAACAAATAGGCATGCAATTACTTTATGGTGGAAATTAATATTGAATAGATTGCACAAGTATTCAATTTTAAATAAACTTTATTGAGTTTATTTACCTGCATGTCAAATGTAGTGGAAGGTTGTGTTTGCCCAGTCAAGACTCTTAGGTATTTAGCCATGACTCCATAGCCTTGTTGGAAGGCAATCTTAGGTCATCTTTTGTGGGAACTTTGTTGAATTCAGAGCCCTACATTTTTGCATAAGATCATGAATTTTGCTTCTATGGTGTGATAAAACCAAAAGTTTTCAATTTATTATTTGGATACTATATTTCATTTATTGATACTTACAATTCATGCGGCTAATTTCATATAACCACCAGAGCCAAGTTTGTGATGCCCGTGTTTTTCTAGTCTTGCTTTTGTTGCCTTCGATGTGTCGGGAAGCCTATGAAAAGTTTGAAATACATTAGATTATGTAAAAAGGAGTAATCAGTATATAATTACATTGTTGATAGTATCACATACCTTCCTTGGCTGGGTGGTGTCTTTCCTTTTTCTTTTCAGCCTTCTCCTTTCCATCCGACACTAGGTCCTTCCACTCCCTCTCTGGAATCATGGGGGGATGCTCGTACTTTTTGTTCTTCTCTAAATGTGACCTATATTGGTCCCTCACATACTTTAGATAGGTACCAACTTTCTTAAGGACCTTGGTTTTGAATGTTTTATCCGAACAACACAACTAACGGTTAATGAGCTCATCTTTTAAATCTTGATTTTGGGCATTCCATTGTACATATGGTGGGCCAAGAGCTCCAATGTAATATCACTTAGATGTTTATAAAAAACATCATTTCCTGCAAAATGATCATGGGATCAATAGTCTAAAAAGAGCGATCAATAAGTAAATTTCAATTGGATTATATATAATAATAATTAAAACATTTTAAAGTACCTGGGACCTTCTCATCTTTATGGGAACGAAATCCTCGGTCACCAAAAGTATGACCACAAATGTTCCCATACTAGTAATACGGGAAGATCCAGGAAATGCTGTTAAAACATCACCAGTACTAGTGACCTTTGCATCCCTAGGTACATGTCCTGACGCATGTTCTAGCATGTGTTCACTACCAGAGGGTGCATTAACGGATGCCTGCATGGTATGTGTTGCCAACATTTCAGACAAACATATAGGCACAGATGATGGAGTCAGATGATGTGATGTATGCATAGGAAGATTAGGATGGACACTTGTACCAACCCCTACTCCTCGGGCAACACTTGCAGTACCCTAATCATGGCCAAGAGCATCATGAGGAGGCAAATAAGCCTGTAAAAACAATGTTACCTATTTTTCACTCTGAGCTCAAACATGTAGAGCTGGATGAAGTTCATCATTTATAGGTATGGAAAATTTTCATGTCTTGCTGTTTAAGTGTTCATTGATCATCATTGATATCATCTTACGTATGAATCATAGTTTATTGTGCAAACGTTTAAAATAGAAAATTGAGAAAATTTGCATAGTGATGCTTTTATTCATTTTGTAAAAAATGTTGAAATTCCACACAAGCCGTGGAAGTAACTTTTTGGATTTTTACAATCAAATAAAGAATGCATAAACAATGGTATGCTATACAACTGTAAATAATGAGAGCATAAGGTAAAAGATGATCCGTCATTGCCTGGAATGATGAATCGTTGACAGTTGAGGTTAAGTTGTGACATCAGCTCTAGCTCCATTTGCAGCTTCAGCTCCAGTTCCAGCTCCAAAAGCATCTACAGGAAAGATTAAAATGACGTTAGAGATGGTCTCTAAGTGATGACGGATCAAATCCTATCATATGCCTACGCTACTGACAAGAATATAAGATACAGTCGATCAGGCATCCATCATATGATTGCAAGAATTGAGAGGAAAGACATAATTCAATGGAAGCTTTCAGCTTCTTTTATTTTGCTAACATGTTTGTTTCAGTGTGCAGGAACAAGTTCATCATGTTCGAGATCGTTTCATCAGATATGTGGAGTAAAACGGGCTCCCACAAGGGTTGAGCTCAGCATATCAAAAAGGATATACCCATAAGTTTCGTACGTGAGTTCATTAATATTGATAACAGTCATTAAGAGAGGTACTGAAATTAAAGGATAATCATATAATCAGCCTTATTTCAAGGAAATTCAAAAGAATAGTGTGAAGAACTCATCAATTTCGATAATACTTTGTTCAACTCTGCTTTATATTTTTACATTACATTTAAATGAAGTGTAGAGCCTCTTTACATTGAAGAGAGACAGAGTATTTATGCATTTGAGTATTCATAGCTTCAAAAGCATGTAGTAGTCATGCATTCGAGTTCAAGAGATAGCAGGGAAAAACCTTTCATGTTCATCAACTCAGAATACAATTAAGTGAAGGAAAAGTCGTTACTTTAAAAGGTACAAATTTGAGCAGCAACTATCATTAAATAAACAACACATTGCTATACATCAGAAGATACTCAAAAGATGTCACAAGACAGTGTACAAAAGATTTCATCTTCTCCAAGAATCATACGTTGAAGCATAGTAACAGGCAAAGAGCAAAAATATGACAGTGAACAAGGCCAATGAACAATTGGCAATACCTCATAAAATGCCTCATTTCTATTTTTCAGTCAAAGTGATCTTTGAAGGATTAAGTAACAGACAGACAGGTATGATGTTTTTAGGCTGCTGAATATAGTGATGAATACACATACAATGGAACAACGGTAAAGAGCAAAGCCATTTCTTGTCACAACAAAAGATTAAGTAACAAATGCTACAGGTGTGCATTATAATCAACAATGAAGGATTAATGAGAAATGATTGGAGGAGAAAAGAAATGTTTTGAGTTCTTAATCATAAGACAGTTTTTGGACGTCTCAGAACAGTAACACTGCCCATCAAAAGTATAATTCATAGACAATTCATATAAATCTATGTGCAATAGTTTGAGGAGAAGCATGTTTGCTACAGTGGAACAACATCATGGTACTTTTAAAGAAATAGCAGTATGAGGAGGTTATATTCAGTATTGATCAGCCAAATGACTATCATTGTCGTCAAAGCTAATCATTTGCACAGATAAGAAAATTCAAGTTGACGGTCTATATCAAAAATGCAGTGTTGAATCTGTCAAAAAGGGGTATTCCATTGAAGATGCAATAATTTGGATCAGTTACATAAATATGTAGTACATAAATCATTGTGACAATACTATGAGTACTATCAGGAAGAAGCAGTCATCTGGAAGGATAGCTATACTCCAATGAGGACAGTTAGATGCATCTAGTACAGTCAAAATGAGGAAAATTCGACCTTATGATAGTTTAGTATTTTCTTTGTGTGCTTTTTATATCATATACAGAAATAAGGAAGCTCACGCTTGTACAAAGGAAAAATAAATATTACCCAGAATGCCTTAAGTCGTGGCCAATAATGACAGTAACATATATAAATCTCTAAACAAAGGCAAAGTAATGATGGCAGGGGTTGTGTAAATACCAAGTATGAAGAATACAAAGGAATTTATGTATTACATATTTATAATGAGAGAACCCAGATCAGAATTATTTGTCACGGCCAGATTCAAATCATGACAAATGTATATGTTCAGAGATAGAAAGGAAAAGTCTTGGGTAATCATCATCTACAGTCAAATGATTAAAGCAGCTTCAAAAGGTAAGATTTTCCATTTTTATGGCTTCAAAATAGAAAGAACAGCATGGGTTTCTGCTAAAGAATGCGAGTTACCTTGTGATATTGCTCAAATGATGAGTTTGAGCTCTTTCCAGCTCCATAGCGGCCAGGTTAAAATAGAATACCAAGAGAATACAAGAAGAACAGAGAGAAGACATAGAATGTATTAGATATCATCACAGCCGCACCTTAAGACTTCAGAAAAATGCATTTTTTAATGCTTGGTAATATCCAGAGTTGTCAAAATATAAAATTGAGCTTCATTTTACCTGTTTTGTTCAAGAATATCTCGAGAGATTATAAAAAATCGACAGGAAATGGCCAAATTCGAGCTTCAAACCCTCCATGGCAGCAGCCGACTTCCTCTAGAAGCTTCTTCAAGTCGAATGCAAAAGAGTGATAATTACTTTTAGGGTTCAATGGGTGCTTTTGTTTATTCACCCTAATTCCGCTTGCGCATTTTTGTAATGATTTTTAATAATCATTATTGTCTTTTAATTGTCCCCATGGTCACAATCTTGAAGTCAATGGATCTAGCAAATGGTCGGCCTTATCAAATAGTGATGAAGATTGATACTAGGGTGTTATGGCAGAATCTTTTAATTATTGATAAATTTATGCCTAAGTATGGACAAATGGTGGTCTTAGTGGAGGTGCGAAATACATGCTAAATGTGACTTTGGAGCTTAATGATTAAGTTAGCTTTATTCTTTTATTCTCATTTGCATAATTAATGTAAATAAATTAATTGAATGATGAAATAAATCATTTAATTAATTTATCACCTAAATGCAAATAAGAATATTATGTAAAGCTAAGACATATTTTACTTCAGTTCTACATCAGGTTGCCAACTGAAGACTTAAATGAGAAAGATGGACTTTAAAGTGTGCATGGGCGGATTGATACAAACGAGGTGGTTTTTGCGTGCTTTAGCCCACTTTTTCAGGGATTTCAGTCTAGTTCAAGTTGCAGATCGATTTCATGCTTTATGACTGCCAGTTCGAGTTTGTGTTCACTCATTTTTGCATGAGTTTGAGTCACTTTTTTTAGGGATTTTCACTTGTGCTCAGATTTTGCATTGGAATTGTCATCCTTGCACTTTCAAATCACTTTCAGTTGCTATTCATGCACTTTGGAGTGCCTTTCATATTGTATATATTGAAAAAGTTTATCTTTTTCAATCTAGTTCTTGTTTTTCAGCCTTTGCACTCTACAAAGTGAATCATCTTGTAACTCAACTTTCAGATTAATATAGCAGTGTTTTTTACAGGTTCAAAGCGTGTAATTGCATAAGATTCCTTTGAGTTTTAGTACTTTAGAGTTTGCCTTCTAGATTTTGAGCATCATTTTTGTGAAGAATTTGATCGAAGAATTACTGTGTTTTAGTTCTGAAACCTCTGATTTTTTTTGTCTTTTTTACATATATGTATGCAATTTAGTTTAAGTTCACTGGTTATGCACTGTGCTTATTAATTGATTAATAAATTTTGTCATGAAAACCTCATTTTCCCTCAATATTGCATTAGATCAAAGCCTCTGTTTAAATCATTCAAGTGATTAAATTATTGAATCAGGTTGTGCAGATTAGAGTTTTGAGAAGTTTATTGTGAGTCATAATTGCAAGTCATTATCATTTAGGTGCAATCACCTCTCGTAGCTTTAGGATTTCAATTCAAGCAAACTTTCTATCTCTTTCCCAGCCAAGTCAGTTAGTTTTTAGGAGGTTTTCATCAGGGAACCAGCCCTCTCTAGAGATTGATTCTCAGTTTTAGGCAACCCAAAGGCCTGAGAATCATTCCATGTTTCAACAGATTGCTGAATTTAACTATTCAAGCGTTCAGGTGCAATTTGATTGACAACAAACAACACATATTTTAGTTCATGACATAAAAGAGTACAAATTATAAAACCATGAATGAACTAATGTTATAATTAAAGACCTCATGATAGCTTGCTTGCAAGTTTTGTAATCTCTTAATCAATATTTTAACCCTGTCTCTTATCTCATCTGTTTGAGGCACTATGAACATCAACTTAACCATTTCTTCATTGCATTTTTTTTGGATCTTCTTTATCATATCGAGAGGGTTTTCTGAATAAGCGATGTCATCATCACAAAATATTGACTGCACCTCACTATGGATGCTCTCCTCTATTGCTGGTGCCTTTCCCCAATCATTCAACTGCAACAAGAATATTAAAAACATTATCAAAATTAACCCAATAAACTTATGAAAAAAACATAATAATAAAACATTTTTCTCGTATCTAATTTGTACAATTACAATGAGGTAAACCTGTCAGGTAGAAGTGCTTGAAGATACTTCACGATCTGTGCTCTGGGCCAGAGCCTTCTCCGTAACATCAATGTCCCCCTGTGACAAAAAATAAATATAAAAAACATTACCAAAATGAAACCAATAGACTTATGAAAAAAACATAAGAATAAAATGGTATATTGGAGTCATTAATTGGAGGTTGGGTAAAATGGTACATAGTATTACCACCCCCATAGTAACTATTTTTGTAACTAAGTGATTCAAATTATAATCGATTAGCAACTCGTCCCCTACAGTTATTGATTTTATCGCACATGTCACGAATACACAGTTTCCCTCCCACCGCGTCGAGATATGCAATTGGGTTGCTTATTTGTTGACCAGGTCATGTATTGTTTATAAACCCTTGCAATATTCCCTGATGCTTTTGGCCTTCTGTCAATGTACATAGCCACTCCTTTATTTTGATCCTTATCTTTTAGTTGTATATAATTTGCTAACAGTGCATACCTACGCATACTTCGTGTATATCGAACCATTGCATCCAATCTTTGTAACTGTAACAAGGGTCCAACATACTCCATCAATTCAATAACTTTTTTGTAACAGACCTTTATGCCGTCCATGCAAAATAGGCCCAAACCATGTAATGACGATGGTGTTATGCGATATATCCTCTCGTTGACACAAAAATTAGTGTTTATTGGAGGAAGTTCCTTGGGTACCCATTGTTTCCGTAGATGTTTGTATCTCAAGGGCACCTCGATGTTGCCTATGCTCTCACATCATAAGAACATGACCACCTCTTCAGCAAGAAGAAATTCCCATTTACAGAATTTTCTTCTAATCTTTTGACCTCTAGTTGATCTCCCTCTTTTAGACATACTACATGTCTTGCTTTCCTCTTCTCTTCCTGAATTTCCCTCGCTCGAGAAGACAGATCTGACAAATACCTGTTGGTGTTGCATCATAAGGATGTTGGATGAAGTTCTTTCCGGTGATGTGATCCCCAAGGTGACATTATGATTAATCTATCATTTCATGGCTATAATTTCCACACAGGTTATAAGGTAATCAGTCTTGATAGATTGCAAGCTATTGTTACTCTGTCCAAATGTGTCCATCACAAATCAAATCTATTACGTTTTAACTCCAAAACTTTGTAACAAGTGTTAAATGTAACTATGGTCCACCAATTACAACCAAGGCCTCAATGTATTCTCTACTGTAATCAAGGACTTTTGCTCTTCATTCCAAGTAAATAAACTTGAAGGGAAACACCACCAAGTGGTTTATTGGACACCTACATGACTAAAAATAGCAGCAATTTACATTTAATTTCCATATGTCTAAGTGGTTAATGAGGAGAGTGTGTGTACTAGGCTAGTTAAGTCATCATAAGTTTATGCTTTACAATAATTTTTTTTAAGTCATTAAATCTTCCTATGTCTAATTGCTAGGAGATTTTTGGTATGTTTTAAGGTAGGATGATTGATGAAAGAGCTGAAAGACTAGCCTTTCTCCATGGTATCGAGGTACACATAGCGGTGGTCTTCTCTTATACGGTTAGACATGATTTAAAGAACTTAGCTAGGAATTATTCATTTAACCTAAGGTTTTCTCATAATGCCATCATTGGAAAAGTATGATCAAATTCTTCTATTATGAAGAATTGGTCTATGTGCCTCTAGTAATCACTATAAATGTTTGTAAGGATAAAATGACTAATTGCATAAGGTAGGAGAGAATCAACTTTGAGTTCTTCAAAGATTATATTCCTCTATTCATAATTTTTAAGGGTTGTGTGTGGATGAGGTTATCACTACCAAGAAGGGAGGAGACCTTTCCTTGTATTCTTTTATAATTTTCATTATTCTTATTTATTTGACACTTACATTGACAAATACACATATATATGCATTTACTATTTTCATTTATTTCTCATGTAGTTTAATAGTTTGATCGATTTCATATTATATGTGTTGAAGACTTTAGAATTTCAATTACATTAATTTATGGATATGTTGTATCTATAACACTACAAAACCATATGCTCTTTGCATTTAGAAATACACACTTATATACATAGATATAGATCTCTTTAATTATATGTTGCATTTATTGTTCTAGGAGAGCATCCAGTAATTGCATTTACATTTACATTTAAAAATACATATACATACATACATACATACATACATATATATATGTGTGTGTGTGTGTATGTATATCATTTATATTTAGTGTTCAGAAACAACCCATTAGGTCTGTACATGGATAAAAATTCATAAAATTAGATCTCCCATACATGTTTTGTTGGAAACCCTAGGCTTGAACCTCTCATTTCATGCTTTTCTTCCTGCAAAACTATTGGGGACAACAACTATACCTTATTTATTTCTCATCCTATGCCCTATTCATGCATCCTACAATTGCTTGATTATCCATGGGGCCTCTTACAAGTAATCACAAAGGGTGGGGAGCCGTTATATCATGTTTGGACTACAAAGCCACTCAAAAACAAGGTACACAGTTAGATTTATTGGTGAGTTGTATGGAAAAATCATTAGCACCACCATTCTGAGTCTTTTGAAAAAACCGTCGTGGCGCTATACAAACCTTATAGTGTCAAGGTGAATGAGGTGATCAATTTTGATTGGCCAACTGATGAAGAGTACCAGAAATGGGTAAATGTATATTTAACTGAGGAAGAGTGAAAAGGAGTAGGCTACTAACGATTGACAAATCAGTTGTTGCAGTTACAACAGATTTCAGTTTTGTTTTTTGGTGACAGTATAGGCACGGAATTCTTGAAATTTTTTGTTACTACATCAACCATTCTTAGCAGGCACGATGAACAAGAAGATTCTCTAGGGAGATTACTATTGTAAATTTTTTTTGGAATATCACGAAGCGGTCCAATTGGCTAGTGACACATGTGCTTTCTGGCCCGATGCATGTTTTCTCCTTCTTCTTCTATAAGAAGGATTTCAAGGCCAAAAGTACGGCTTAGCAAGTTAGATATTTTTGATCGAGTCTAGATGAAGTTGCAGAGAAAATTGTAAAGTCTAATGGTTTTAGGGAAAATACAATTTAGGTTTTGAGTCATTCTGTAGTAGGTTTTGAATTCTTGGGTATTTGATGTTTTATGACAGTACTGGCATTTGAATTAATATGATTAATTTGAACTCATGTCTCTCCATTTTACAAGCATATCTAAATTTTGAATAAAATGATCAAAGGTTGTTTCGTTCATCTCACTGTTGTGGTGTGTATGATTCTTGTTTTAGGTTTAATTCAAGGAATTAATTAAAATGCTTGAATGGGATTGTAGGTGGATATGTTATGTATAAGGATTTGATAAGTAGTATTGGGTTAGAATACATATTGATGAGATTGTAAAACAATGTTATCAAGGATCTTATATGTTATGTGTTAAATCTATCATAAACCCTTAGATGCTTATAAATTTGACTCCTCCAATGGATATATGGCACTGATCTAAGTTGTACTTATTCGTATGGTTCAGTATTTGTATGCCTTTACCTAGATTTTGCTACAAATTTCAAAACAATGACTATCTTATACTGTGAAATGTTGTTGTAGTTATCTATTGCTCCAAATAGTTGATATTATTGATAAACAACCAATTCTATTCGGTATTATCCTATTATGTTGAGCTATTAAATGAGATTATATGTTGTTGTTAATGTTGTTTATGATGATGGTGTAGAGGTTGTAAATGCATTAAGGGATCACCCTCCTGGGTCTTGCAGAGCCTAAAGTGTAGGAGGTCTTTCAAATCCTCATCAGTTGGTCCAGGTCCTAAGAGCTTCCCTTTATTGGAGTTGGAAATTGCATAGGTAGATTAGAAGATCAACCTGCTTACCGTAAAAACAACCAACACCTTGAATATGTTTGTGGTGGAGGTATTAAAGAAGAATTGTATGCCTCTATTTCCATTCATTAGATCTACCTTAGCCTAGCATATACTTGGGCTAAGTCTACAATTGCTTCAGACTCATGCGATGAAGGCTATGTGTGATGGAATCCTAGACCTAAACCAATATGTGGGTAGATTATGGGAGTTTTTCCAAGACACGAGGTGGTGGATAAAAATGTGAAAGACTAAGCTATTTTTTTTGTCTTATCTTATACCATTTTATGAGAATGGGGGTACCAATGTATGAGAAGATCTTTGGAAACTAGATATGAAAATTGAAGGTTAAAGAGAATGGGGGTGCCAAACTTACAGTACTCATTGCCCCTTGGTCGTCGATTTTCTGTGAGTTCCCTCAGCCTCATCACCGGCCTTAGTATTGATGTATTTTACTCCTCAAACTCTTCCTGCATTGGTATTGTGTATTTTCCTCCTCCAAACCCTACGTGTGTGTGGTATTGATCTTGTTTTTAACTCCAAACTTTTCGCTTAGTCTTTGGTATTGACCGCTTGCTCCTCCAAACTCTTCGTCGGCTCTGGTATTGACCTTGTTTTACCTCCAAACTCTTCCTCGATGCTAGTATTGACCTTGTTTTCACTCCTCCAAACTCTTCCTCGGCATTGGCATTGACCTTGTTTTCACTACTCCAAACTCTTCCTCGGTGCTAGAATTGACCTTTCACTACTCCAAACTCTTCCTCGGTGCTGGAATTGACCTTGCTTTCACTACTCCAAACTCTTCCTTGGCACTGGTACTGACCTTTCACTTCTCCAATTTGACAAGCTACAACTTGGTTTCGTTAGGTTTTACAATATGTTAATTAAGTTGAAATTTTTTGTGCCATTTAGCTAGGTTTTAATATTCTACAATATAGTTAAGTATATATTAGCTATATTTTGTAAATATTATAATTATTCAACTTATTATAATTATATTATATTCTTTAATAAAATTATTAAATGCATTATAAAATTATTATAATTAATAATTAAATAGAGTATATTTTATAATACAAAATATAATTAATATAATATATATTTAATATAATAGTAATATATATTAATGTATAAGAGAAGGCTAAATTTTGATTGGTTGTTTCATGTCAACAATCCAAAAGGATGGCATGTGTCCTTGGGAGTTATGCTCAAGGTAGCATGCCCTTGATTAAAGATATGATAATTCTCCTTTAAGACCTCTTCAATGTACCCATTGCACTTAAGGAGACAAAAAGATAAATATAGGGAAGAAAATATATAGAGAGGGGGAGATAATGACAAACATACAAATAGAAAAGGAGACAAAGAGATAGAGAGGGGTGGAGAGATAAAGAGATAAGGATGAATAGATAGAGATATAGGGAGGGTGATTGATATATCTCTCCCTGTCGCTCTCTATATCTCCCACTATCTATGTCACTCCCGCCTCTTCCCCCCTCTATCTATTGAGCTATCTCTCCCTCCCCCCTTTCTCTCTCATTCACTCCATCTCTCCCTCCATCTCTCCTAATCTATATCTCTATCTCTATTTCTCTTTTTTATCTCCCTCTCACTCCTCTCTCTATCTCTTTCTATCTATATCCCTTTCTCTCCCTCCCCCTCTCTATCTCCCCCTCTCTATCTCTCACCATCTCTCCCTCCTATCCCCTATCCATTTGACTCTCTCCACCTCTCTTCCTTTCTCTTCCCATATATCTCCATCTCTTTCTCTTCCCATATATCTCTATCTCTCTCTTTCTCTACCCATATATTAACTAAGAAGCCATGCAAGAAAACAATAGTATATGTTGGTAAAACTATAATAGTGTTTATTAAACTATAAGTAACACTTATCTTTCTAATGTCAAGCCTTCTTATAAAAATAGTGTTTTATTAAACTATAAGTAGATTATTGTCACCACTCTTCATTCAACATGGAATGCCAAATGTAGCAATTGTTTTGTTGCTTTTGTCAAGTTTCATTAACCAAGCTATTTACTGGGTTGAATAAAGTTGTGTTATGACCCTTCATCTCTTTAAAATAATTAGACAATATTAGCAAGATTAGGAAGGGGAGAAAACTAAACTCCTTCAAAATAGGGGTAGTTGTGGGTTTGTTGGTTTTCTTTGTATACTATATACTTAGTTCCTCTAGGATAAATAAGTAACTTTAGGTCATTTTCTTAGTTGTGTATCCTAACTAATATAGAGTAAGCTTTTTCATTTTAATTGACTACTACATAATAGTTTATGTGTTGAAAGAATTGTTTCCATTCTTTGTAGTTTTTACATTGGAATACAAATCACATTTAATTTCATGCCAATATACTTCTTTCATAAAGATATTTGTTTGAAATAAGTGCTTCATAACTCATCTAATCAAATCATAATTAACCTATCAAAAAGGCAATAGGAATTTTCTAAAGAAAAGAACACTTGACCCAATCATAAGTGTATGGCCTTCGAAGAAAGGAGTGATCCACCTTAGCAATAACAACTACTTGATTTAGACCTGGGTATGTGGAGGATCATGATGGGCCAAAAAGTGGCAACATGAAAAAATTACCTTTGAACAACATGTCCTCCTGAATGAAATAATCCAACCATTGAATTCTATCCTCTAAGATAGGTTCTTTACAAGCTCTCCAAGGTTATGCAAAATCCAGGTCTTCTTCATACAAGTTCTTTAATTCATCAAATCCTAATACCTCCACTCTCATCTCTGTCAATAAATTCCTTCTCCTACTCAAAGCATCAACAACTCTATTTGACTTTCCACTCCTATGCTTCAGAGCAAAAGTATAACTCTGCAAGAACTCTACCCATCTCATATGTCTCTGATTCAACTTACCCCGACTGTTCAAATATTGTAATGCTTGATAATCCGTATACAACACAAAATCCTTAGGCAACAAGTAATGTCTTTGTTTCTTCAAGGCTTGAACTATGGAAAAAAAATTATGATCATACACTGAATATCTCCTCCTAGCATCATTCAACTTCTCACTGAAATAAGCTACAGGCCTTCCCTCTTGACTTAGTACTTATCCAATTTCATTTCCACTTGCATCATAGTCTGCTTGAAATACCTTATTAAAATTCGTAAAAGCCAACATAGGTTGCTCAGTCACCTTTTGCTTCAACAACTCAAAACTTCAATTTGCTCCAGGAATCCATCTAAAATATTTCCTATCTCCTCTCATTTCCTCTATCATAGGACTACAAATAGAACTGAAATTTCTAATGAACTTTTTGTAGAAACTAGCCAATCCATGAAATGATCTTACCTCTTCAATGCTATTGACTGTAGGCCACTCAACAATTGCTCTTACCTTCTCAGAATCCATCTTCAATCCGTCCATAGATATTACAAATCCTAGATATACCAATTCCTCCTTCATGAAACTACACTTCTTAATGTTTATCAGTAACTCCTCTTCTTTTTGCAAGAGTTGTCTGATATGCAACAAATTTTCTTCTCTACTCTTACTGAAAATCAAGATGTCATCCAAGTAAACAATCACAAAATTACCCAAGAATTTCTTCAATACCTCATTCATCAGCCTCATGAAAGTACTTGGTGCATTTTTCAATCCAAAAGGCATAACCAACCACTCATACAATCCTTCATTCGTCTTGAAAGTTGTTTTCCACTCATCTCCTTCTCTGATTCTGATATGATGATATCCACTCTTCAAATCTATTTTTGTGAAGTATTGAGCTCCACTCAAACAATCCATAATGTCATCCATTTGGGGCAAAGGAAATCTATACTTCACCATGATCTTGTTTATGGCTCTAGAATTGGTACACATCCTCCATTATCCATCCTTCTTAGGTAAAAGAACATCAAGTACTGCACAGGGACTTAAAATTTCTCTCATCAAACCTTTCCTCAACAATTCTTGCACTTGTCTATTTAACTCTTCATTCTCTGTCGATGTCATCTGGTGTGCTACTTTATTAGGAAAACTAGCTCCAAGAATTAGATCCATACAATGACTAATACTCCTCACAGGTGGCAATCCATCAGGTACATTATTTGAAATGATCTCCTCATATTCTATCAGTATCTCTTTTATCTCTTCTGGGTGATCTTCCACATGCTTCAAGTCTTCAGCCTTCTTAGGCACCAAGGCATAACATACATTCTCATTTCTCAATCCATCAAGGAATCTTCTTCCATCAACTAGGAAAACCCTAGCATTCGTACAAACTTCAATTGTAGGAACATCTCCTAATGGCAACAAGATATGTTTCATCCCATTAGCAACAATAGTGTATATATTATTCTTTCCATCGTGAATAGCCTATCTATCATACTACCAAGGCCTTCCCAACAAAATATGACATATATCCATAGTCATGATATCACACAAAACTTCATCATGGTAGTTTCCTATCTTTAATTTCACCAAACATTGTTCACTTACTCGTATATTATGCTCATCTTGAATCCAAGCAATCTGATAGGGCTTCAGGTGTTTCAACCTCTCCAAATTCAGCTTAGTCACCACTTCTTCATAATCCAGGTTCTCAGAACTTCCACTGTCAACAATCACTTTACAACATTTACCATTCACCTTGCATCTGGTCTAAAAAAAATTCTTCTTCTGTAATGGTTCTTTCTAAAACTCACTTTGACATAATACTCTCCTATTTACCAATACTTCTCCATCTTCTAGTTTATTATATGATTTAGTATGATCTTCCTTAACAAAGGTTGTTCTTCTATTGTTCTTTGTCTTCCTACTTGTCTCTCCCTATTAACATTCAAATGCTCTATGTCCTCTACCACATTTATAACAGGTTCCTTTGAATATCCTTTTCTCATGTCCTCTATCATCTCTTCTATAACCACCATAAACTCCTCTTATGTAAGAGTTTCCATCACTTCTCTGGTATGAGTTGTCATTCTTACTAACCTCCTTATCCTTGTTTTAGTCTAGAAAAGATCCTCTTCCTTCTCCAACAAAATTTTTTCCTCTTTGAAATCTTCCACCTCTTCCTCCATGCCTCTGCTCATGTCTCTTATTCAACTTTTCCTCTACTTTCAGGGCACGCTAATATGCCTCTTCCACACTCACCAAATTCATTAAACTAATCTCATCCTATTTGGATGATCTCAAACCATTCACATATATGGCTACTCTCTCAATCTCATCCTCTAAATATCTAGATCTGATATTCAACTTATAGAATTTTTTGGTATACTCTATCACACTTGATTCTTTCTGTTTCAAATTTTGCAACTTCTTGAACAAACTAATCTGATAGTCTACAAGCATAAACTTTGACTTCAACTTATTCACCATCTGATCCCAAGACTTTATCTTTTCTTTTCCTCTTCTTTGTCTATCTATCTACAAATATTCCCACCAAAGGGATGCATGTCCTCTCAACTTTGTACAAGAAAACTTCACCTTCTTATCTTCAGAGGTACCTTCAAATTCAAAATAATTTTCCATCTTTGTAATCCAATCTAACAATACATCTGAATCCAACTTACCATTGTAGTTCGGTGGATTGAAATGGGGTCTTGTATTCACTTTAGTTAGGGCTCTTATGAACCTCTCTTCTCCTTGATCTAGGCCAGGTTGCTCATCTCTTCCTCTTTCTTCCTGAACTTCTAATTCTTCATCACTCACATCATCAACTGGTCAACCTCTCCTCTGGGCCTTTTCAATTGCATCTAATCTGGCAGCAATTCCTCTTAACATCTCCATCACACCTGGGTCTACATTTCCACGCACTCCATTTCCTTAAACATTTCTTCTTCCAGCCATCTTTACAAAAGTCCTCTATAGCTGTAGGTTAGATCCTCAGTCCACCACCCCAAAAAAAATCTTCTACAGGATTTCACAAATTCCGTCGACCTCACACGAATCGAATCTTGCTCTGATACCAATCTAGCGCAGCCACAATAGGAGGCTCTTCAAAGAGAACTATTCGGACCATGCAACAAGAGTAACACAACAGAAGCAACACAGAATATGGAGGAAAATGCAAATGGAAATATTCTCATTAACAATTATCTCAGTTACATTCAGCCAGCAACATCTAAGCTTACAGATTTGGCTCACAAACTTGATCAAATACATAACATTCTAACATGCTCCTATATGTGAGTTGAACTCTTACAATTTGGATCAATCTTAATCTAGTTAATCCACTACTAACTCTACTACCTCTTCTAGTTCTACAACCTATTCTAATGATCAATTACAAGATTTATAGCATATCCACAACTCAAGAAACACTGTGTCGGCCAAAGATCATCACATTCTCCAAGGAAAGAAAATGTAATGTGCACATGCATAAGTCGGCCTCAAATTTGAATTATTCTTCAACAAGTGTGTAAGAGAAGTGTAGACCTATAATGAAGGTTAGGGAAACTCCCAGGAACAATTAAAATCCCACTGTTAATATCTAAAAGATACAGGGATGATCCGCAACGATCGAACTAGCTGAAAAGTTTGAAATTATTCTAGTGCCGGTTCAAGAAACTACCAAGAATTATGAAAGCAATAACTTGCCAGAAAAAGATCCAATTGTGCACAAATCTTGGAACAAGGAAAATGAACATATAGATGATGTACTCCAAGATCCACAAGGTCTGGTGAGCAAAGATGAAGAATCCACCAATATGAACTGAGCAAGAACAAAAAGCAACAAAAAACTAAAATATTTTTTTTTTGGTTGATGTAAGATTTCCAAGAACCAAGGATGCTCCTGCATCACAAGTTTTAGCAGAGAGGTGCGTGGAAAAAATGAACAATTCCCATAATTCATTGTGGAAAGGGTGCCTAAGGTGGAGAAGTTTCTAGACAAGTTATACATGATGGAAAATGAATACTTGGTGAGCGCAGAGATTGAAGACTAGAGGTCAATTGCCAAGAAGGTGAAAGAATTCATTCGTTGCCACGTGGCCATCCTCCATGCCAGCGATTTCTCAACAACATTGATTCAGACTATGATGTTGGATGTTGTGGTTGTGTTTCTAATATGTGGTTGTCATTGATGTCAACACTGTTGGCATTAATGTTTTAGAAGTTGTATATGTCAAGGATATTGAGAAAATTGTAATGAAATAAGTTGCAAGTTGTCAGTTGTCAAGTGAAGTTCAGTTGGTTGGTTAGCTCAGCACGTTGATGATTAGTGGTTGTGGATTAAAGGGTTTCTTTTTTAGTATATCTAGTTTATCCACGTTGATTTTCAAAGATCTGTGTGATGATTTGATCATGTTATGAAGTTTTGTATTCTGACAGTCATTTTGTTGCTTCAGTTGGTGTTCCTAAATGAAGGTGATATGATTTTAGTAAGTTTAGTTGTTGCGGATGTTTCTCTGGTAATTCATGATGTTTTTTGATGTTTCTAGATTGTTCTCTATCTTTTTTTCACATCTGCATTGATCATTGTGCTCGCGATTGGAGATTTTCTCTTGTGTATTCATGTTTTTCTTGTTCTTAGCGGACAGGGTGTTGTGGATCTTCAAGGAATAATTTTTTGAAGTGTTTCGTGTTTGAAGATTTTATTTTGGTTCTTTACTATGTTGTGGCCAACCTTGGTTGATTCGCATTAATAATCTTTATTGTTTTGGGCCAACAATTTGTATTAATTTTATTATTTTGTTGAGGCCGACATTTAGCATTGTAATTTATTGTTGCGGATATATATAAGCAATTGTTTATACCATTTCATGGCATGGTGTGTGTGAATAATGTTCTAAATCTTTTGAAGGTAGAGTAGAGTGTGAAGAAGAATAAAGATGTGTTCATGTGCTTAACCAGAACTATAATCAAGCATTAGCAAATGCTATTTTCTCAGTTCAAATTCATGTGGATGTAATCCAAATCTTTTGTAAGACAGTGAGTCTTCCTTTTGTAATTGAGCAATGAGCTCTAGGCAGTGCGCCTGAATGCATGTACATTCCCCATTCAAATTTCTTTATACTTTTAACAGGGTGTAATCTTGTGGATTGACCCCCACCATGGATTTTCCCCTAGCAGGGTTTCCACGTAAAAAATCTTGGTGTTATGTGTGTTTTTCACGTGTTGTTGATTTATGCTTTCATGGTTATTGATTAGATCTCATAATAAGTTTAATAAGTTGAATAAGTTTGAAATTCTAGGACAACTAATTCACCCCCCTCTCAGTTGTCTGCCCTTGTGTTGCCAACATATGAATAGTATACAGATGAAATTCTCCCAACTGACTGGAATATGCTTGCCCTCCCTGTTTCTCTCTGATGATTTGGTGGCCACAACAAAGCATATTGCAACAAAAATTGAGGAAAAGCAGAAATATTTATCTGCTTTTCAAAATTTTAGTCAACCCCCTACTGCTGAGGACATTGAAGGTGTCACCCATTAGATAGCGCGACTATTTTTTTAGCTTGAGTCCTGAACCAAGATATCCATGGAGCTGCCCTTCAAGGAAATAATTGATATTCATGAGGCACAAGAGAATCTACATGCCATATCGACACCATCTGAGGCTGACTAGATTGCTCTACAGAATGTGCTCTCAAGGCTCTGACTTCATTGCCCATTGAATAAGGCTCTAGTCTTTGAACTAGAAATTTTGGGTTCCCATTCCGCAGGTGAAATGCCCCTAGTAGTCACCAAAAGTTGTGGATTAAAAATACCTTGAGCTCCCTTTAGGTTGATTATATTATTTTTCTTTGCCCCGGTCCACACCTCATATATTTGAATATCTCCTGGCCCCTTTTTGAAGAGCTTTTCCCACTTCCTCCACGTGTCCACCACGCACTCCTTGGAAATATTTCTTCCCTTGCTACTTTATCGAGCCTTGCCATGCCTCCACATGTCAGCAGTGTGATCCTTTGAGAGGCCGCTCCCCTTTGCTTCCCTATCGAGCTCTGCCCACTTTCCACGTAGCATCATTCCACGGGCATCATTTGGCGGGCCCCACAGTCAATGCTCGAGACAAAGAATCCTCCATGTGTCTTCTCTGCGGGGAGTTTTAGCACCAAAAGGGAAGAATGAACAACGAGCCCCGTCCTATCACCACATGTCCTAACCAAATCAGTGGGTAAGTGACACGTGTCTGCATGGAAATTTTGCTACTTCCACACTGGGACCACAATCATCATTCATAGGGGGATGCATCTAGTTCAAAGGCGACTACATTCTATGATACAAAATATTTTCTATTGCAACGACCATGGGAAATCATTGTGATGAACATCATTGCTTGTGCCAAGGAATCTTTTATGTTATTGGCTCTTAGGTGGTGGGATGATTCTCTATATATACTGCTTCTACTTTCTAAAAATGAGTTTAGAGAATACACAGAAAAATTATGAAAAGACACCAAGCCTTTGTATTATTTTAGATCATTGTATTAAGAGTCACAAACTATGCCATTGTTGTTTGGCCTTTCTGTTTCTTAGCTAGTTAAAAAAACATTATATTGTGTTGTTATTGTACTAAGTAGTTTATTTGTAGAACTTCTATAATTTCAATATATGTTTGTTGATTTAGACCATGTCTTGGACTCTTCTTTTCAGTGAATTTGTATGAATTTTTTTTTATGTTATTTGATAAACTTATTAGACTTTTCATCTATGCTCTATGTTATTTTCAAACATGAAAATTGTTTAACATGCCCTTAAATCACATCTAAAAGGAATATTTACCGTGCCCACACCTACATCTTGGTGCATCACCTTAGGTTAGATCTTTATTTTATATATTTGTTTCCTTTTCCCATTCCAAACCCCCAAATACAGAAGGAGCTGACTTCTTTAAAAGCCTGGAGGTCACTTAGTTTAGTGCAATTGGTCCCCCAATTAACTAAGTTTCCCATAAGGTTGTTGCTTGAAATTTTTAGGCATCAACATATAGCATGTACAATATTCTAAAAAATACATCATCACATATGATTATCTCCATAATACATTATAAAAATGGCACATGACCTCATCAAAAAATATATCTCATCCCTAAGTGCACTCACACATGGTTTCTTCTATCACCCTCTCGCTCCTCTTTCTCTATAGATGTCCCTTGCAATGGTAGTGGCCTAACAAGTTCCCTCATATGCTATGGTCTACTCATTGATAAATCTCCTTGATGAACCTACACTTGATGCCCATTTAAAAAACTTCTTGACACCTCTACATAGATTGATGACATCTTCTCTATGGGAACTATCTACTCAAATAGTGCTTTGTGGTAGTTTCTTTATTGATGTGCTCAAACTATCCTATTGTTCATAGCCATGACCTCCAAAAATTTCTATACCAGGACCTAAAACTCTAATAATATCCTCTGTACATCTCTCTCCTATCATAGTTTCTACAACTTTTCCACATCCTTCTCTTGCTTTTCTCTCAATATTATCAACTAAATCTATAGACCATATACTAGAGACTATCTACTATCTCTCTCCTCCACTACTACATCCCTGTCCGTCTACTCTACACTTAACTATAATCTAACTTCATCCCTCCCCTACTACATCATTGCTAACTACCTCCATAACACATCGTTATATACCTCCTACATTTGAATAATAACTATCCCTATCTCTCTAATTTTTATAGTGGCATCTCATGACATTATTTTTGAACACCCAAAATACTAAGAGGGGCATGAATCAATATTCTTTGAAACCACTTAAAATTTTAAAATCACAATCCTTTGGCATGTGCGAATAGTGGAAGTTGTTTGCTCAGAATTTAGAGTCAACATGTCTACATTTAGAAGTTTTTCTTTTGATGTTTCCTCTACATAGCTAAATTTTATTTTGGTGCAAAATTTTATCAAACTTTCATTTTTGTACATCAATGTGTACGTTGGCATCATTTACTGGCATGTGCTTGAACCTTTATAAAAATCAAGAAAATCCATTTCTGGAATGGAATTTTTACTCTTCACGAGTAATATATATCCTACCACATTGCACACAGCTTCACAAACAAAATTGTTGGTATGTGCATAGAAAAAGAGTCAATCAAGTGCATGTTTCAAGAGGAAAGTTCAAGCACTGGGGATCTTTGTGTTCCAACGAGTCTCTGCGCAAAGTGTAAGAGGGAAAGTGATGGAGTTCTACCCACATAATTACCATGTATTCATTCATGTCAATGAATGGGAACTGACCATTTCTAAAGAGATTGGTGATGTCGAGCTCCACTTGGTGTTCAAAGATCACTGTGCAACTTTTAAAAAGCATATCAAAAGGGTTGTTGGTGTTGAAATTTTGGAGCCAAAAGCAAAGATATTGATTTACCCATCTCAACTGCTATCAATTTTCATGTCTAATCTTATGGATTTGCTACAAGATGTGAGGTTAGTGGAATTTGTTACAAATAAAGTTATAAATGAAGAGTATTTGAAAAATGGTGTCCTTTACAAAGCTTGTAAATGTTATGATCTATGGAAAGGTCATGGTTATGTAGGAGGTTTATTCCCTAGACACTTCTTACTTCATCGAAAAAAAATCAAAAATTGTTTGTTGCAATTAACAGAACTCTATCTCAGCAAAATTCTAGTTTCATGATAAATGTTCTCAAAAGGTATGCAAGGGAGTTTGATTCTGATTTAGCTGACAAAGTAAGGGGGATAACTCAAGCCATTTTAGTGTTTCTCATGCATGTTCATGATCCTCCAATGCCCAGTAGTCATCATCCTTAGGTGTTTCCAGATGAGAAAAACCATCACCAACTGTTGTGTGTTCCAAATGTTCAAGAAATTATAGACGAAAATGGTCACCCTTTGGGTGTTTGAAATTCCCAAGAAATTGTAGAGGAAAATCAGTCATTGGGCATTCGAAATGTATAGGAAATTACAGAGGAAAACCAATCGTTGGGTGTTTGAAAGGTCCAGGAATTTGCAGAGGAAAATAGTCAACCAATGGGTGTTCATATTCAACCATTGAATATTCGCAATGTCAGTGGCTTTATCCTCAATGATTTTCCACCGGTTCAATTTGTGGAAAGCTTTGGTGTGGAAGAACAGGGTGATTATGGTCAGCCAGTGGGTGCTCAAAATGCTTTGTTGTCTATCCCTTTTGTTGATGGCAATTTGGTAGAAGACTAGGGTGAAAATGATCATCCAGTGCAGATGAAGATCAAATAAGTATATGGGTATAATGATAGATTTTTGAAGACTAATGGTCCTATGATGATTTTTAAGGTTTTTTGATGGAGGACTCTAAATGTAATAGGTAGAAAAAGTGCTTTGAATGTTGCATAAGGGTATTTAGGCCTATGTTTTGGTCTATTTTTTAAAAGTCTGGGTGATGCAATATGGTTGTAATAGGCAGTTTAAGAAAATATGTCTATGGGAAGGATACATATCATCTATTGTAAATATCTTTAATACCAATATAAATATATATATAGGCAATATTCCTTTTGTTGAAAAAAAAAATTAAACATTCATTCCACATAGCATATTCAATTTGCAATAAGAAATGAAAGCATGAAAATATCCATCAAAACCATATAACTCATGAACACCTTATTTTTACGTGGAAAACCCAAAAAGGAAAAAACCATGATGAGGTTTAGCTCACAATATATTATAACTAGTTATAAGATATTATAGAAATACTCACTACAGATGGACTCACTATCCTAGTGGACTCACTTCCCACAAAAAGAAGAGAAGATAGAAGAGATGGGTGGCACATAGTCAAAATGAATTATTACAAATACATCTACAACATGCTGGAATACAGTTCCACTGAAGCTCAATATACAAATTCAACACACTTCATATCACTCTGCTTTGTTCTACACTTGCATCACTTTCACATAACTCGCATCAATAATACTTATATATTTGCTATCCACTTCATCTAACAATGAAATGATCTTATACTTATATCCATTTCATCCCAACATCAATTAGGTCTGTCAAATTAGATGTATCATGCAAAATATAACTTTTTGGCTCAATATACACACCTCATGCCTTAATTCAAACTTGTAGCACACAAGATAGGTCGGGGTGGACCTATCATAGTTCCTACATAATGGATCAATACTTACTTAACCTCCGTAATACCCAAAATATATTAGGTCAACACCGTTGGTGACCTAACATCAAAATTCGCCAACTAAACAACCACAAATCGACATGAAAACCTCCAAAATTCATGCCACTTGGAGCACAAAGTCTACTAGCACCTATAAAAACTCCCACAAATCCACAAGACCAACTACCATTTTGTGGTGAAGTGTGAAGTAATCAAAACATACACCTTGTACTAGCAACCACTGTCACTAGTAGACTCGATATTCTGTCATTCATAACTTCTTCACCAGAGGACAAGAAAATGTCAAAATTTAGATTTAGACTCCTCTAACATCCAAAAAAATTGCATTATAACTGCAAAGAAATATTCTTCAAGGAGGACCAACGCAAACCAAAAATCAGATGTCTTATACACTAAAAAATATGTATTGACACTTAGCCAATTTTCCACTTCAACTGCCTGCACCAGATCAAAGCTTCTTGTGTCTAAGCACTAGATTAACATCCTTATGCATGCCCATGCTTCACCAATTTCTCTACACATTGATCTTCATACCAAATCACAATTTTGACATCAATGACAACACTATATTTTCATACTGTACAACTTATGTTTATACTCATTCTCATATTGCCATTAGACATCTCAATGACAAACTCTTTAACCTTCCAATAATCTCTCCCTTTTTCATTGATGGAAACATTCCAAAATTTCTCTCCAAAACTACTCTCCCCCTTTGACATCAAGGGCAAAGGGTGCATACATATGTTTTGTTCTTCACTCCCCCTTTCATGACTTGCATGATTTTGTATTTATTGGATTAAATAGATACTCACATACTCATGTGATCCCCCTAATTGATATATACATATATACACATGGGAGTAACCCAAATTCCAAAATCTTAACTAACTTCCCCAATAGTGCTATCCATCAAACCAAGACAAAACTTGCACTGGAAACTATCTCAACCATTTGCATATATATAGTAAAATCTGACTAAGAAGTCTGAAATGCATAACAAGAAAAGAAATATACAATATTAGCTACAAGTACTTGACAGGTGCAACTTCTCAAGGTGTTCTTTCCAGCCTTTCTTTCCTTCTTCCAACCTTTCTTGGCTAGGCCAAGCATGTGGCTCTGAGTCTCAAACTCCATAAGAAGGTCTCCACCATCATCCAGAGTGTCGGGTATCAAATTTAAGTTCATTTATTTGTCTACACTCATCAGGGCACTAGAAATAGGTGTGAATTTTTCATTCACTAGATCCTTGAGATGTCCAAACTGCATAATTATCTTCTTTTACACTTGCAGTTGGAAGAACTTCTCATGTAGATTCTCAATTACTGTCCTTGTGCTCCCATGAATGTCTTGTGTCAAATCATAGGCACTAAATTCCTTACCAATTTGGGACTCAATGGAGTCCATCTCATCCTTAATGCTTTTGGTGGAGATAGGCTACTTCATACAAAATTGGAACATCTTAGCTTCTGCAACACAATCTTGTACATCTTTGAAATTATTCTAAAATTTAGTGTGTGTGGTGGCACACTTCTCCATTATATCAATTAATCTCTTATCTTTCATCTTTTTATTTATCTCCTTCTCTAGTTTTTCCTTCAAACCACTAGAATATTCTTTAAATTAGTCAAGAAAATACTTTAAAATTTCCATATTGGACAAAAAATTATCTATACTTGCACTAGGTATGCTTTCTTGTAGGAATTTCACTGCTTCATCAATAAGCTCTACACTCTTCTGATGATTTTGCAAAATCTCATTTTGGGCAGAAGCATGGAAAGTATCACCTAACTGAATCTTGTGCAATGGAGATATTTTCTCCATATCTACCTTCCCTTATTGCATTGGAAGCTATAGTAGTTGGGCAGACACAACCAACTGGAATTGGAGTTGCATACTTAACAAGTTCTTTAGAAAATACCTAGAAGTATCGAAAGATTCTCCAACTATCTTCATATTTTCCTCTGCATCCTTTTTCTCCAAAGCCTTAGCTTTGTCACCAATGCTAACTTATGTATTTTCATCCTTTTTCTCAACATTGACTAGTTTTTTCTCATCATTCTTTTCTTCATCAATCGATTCGTCTTGGTTATCTAGAGGCATATTTATCTTTGGGTTGGCTTGCATTTCTTCTCCAATTTTCCTTTCTAGTTCTAAAGGAGGGGAGTTGAGATATGTAGAGGCATACTCCTTCTATGTGTTGAATGCACCAAATACTGAGAGGGGGGTGAATCAATATTCTGCTAACACAATTAATTACTAACCATCTAATTATCAATCCATATCTAGCTGCAAAAGTAAACCAAAACATAAAAGGAATCATAACACATTGACACCAGGATTTTTACGTGGAAAACCTAAAATGGGAAAAACCACGGCAAGGATTAGCTCACAATATATTATAACTGGTTACAAGATATTACAAGGCTCACAGCCTGAAGTAAATACTGAATAGCTTATCACCAAGATACAAAGAGTATGACTCACTGCCAAATGATGAACTAAGTACACCTTCAAAGTGTAGAGATTAGTTTTGGTTAAGCTTCGGAATACCAAAAAAATTTCTTTGGTCACAGGCATACAATAATTGTCAAAACCTTTGCACTACAACACTTGTCGCATCACTATATACCACATCATTCCTTCATCTATATGCCTCTCTGTCCTCATCACACACACACACACACACACACACACACACACACATAGATATCTTCATCTTTATTCATCAATTAGGTTGGCCTAGTTGAATGCATAATTCAAAAATATTTGTCAACTTAAATCAAAAGTCCTTTTGGCGCACAAGACAAATCATAAAAAACACAAATTAGGTCAGCCCAGACCTAATAAGGAACACTTTAAACATTTATAAGATAATTAGTCCATAACCCTATCGGCCAAAAGAATTTCAAACTTCTGTCACTTAGATAACACAACCGGATCAACCAAAATTGTTGAAAGTTCATTTATAGTTGTAACTGACACTCCTGAGCAACATATCAAAAACTCATAGAATTTCCTTTTACTGAGAGGAAATCTGGATCAAAATATTGGATCAATATAGACACATAGTTTACTTAGCCAGTTACCAAACAGTGTTGGCATCAATAACAACAAATCCCAAGGTCACCTTCTTCATTCTTCCAACAATCTCCCTCTTTGTCATTGATGGAAACATGTGTCGAAAATGAGGCTTGCTTCAAAACAAAATATTGTGCAACACTAACATACTCAACTCCCCCTATCATATATACAAGAACACCAAAACATAGCATTCTTTATACAGACTCTTCTCCTCTTCTCCCCCTTTGACATCAAGGACAAAGGACTGGAAAAAAAAAATTCAAATCAAGAGTTGGGGGCACCCTGTAACTCCTTGAGAATTGCTTCCCAAGCCAGCTTTCTATCATCCCAAACTCCTTTTTCCCTAGAAAGAGTTTTGTTTAGAGATTCTAATTCTGTCAGGCATTCTTCTCCTTCTTCCAAAGTGGATGAAACAATGTTCATCTTCTCAAGTTTTTTTTCTTCCATCAATGCATTTGATATAGAGACATGTCTGGACATAACCAGGTCTCCAAGCTAGGCATACCATCTCATAGCATCTTCTTTCTATCTTTGTAGGATGAAAAATTTTCTCTGAAGATCTGCAATAGAAACCCTTCCAACATAGTTTCTATCATCTACAACCTTATAATCTCTAGAGCATCTGCAAGTTGATACTAAATCGAGTCCATTAAGTCCTTGATACCTCGAGTGGCTTCAGGCCACTTCATGCAATAGACAAATAGTATTTGGGATTCCTCATCACATTCCCTTACTTCTTTCAAAGTTTTCAAATTCCTATCACATGCAATTGTACACTTGTCTTGTAGAAACAACAGTCTTTTCTCTAGCAAACTCAACTCCACTTCTTTTGCAGTCTGTACCTTGAGGTTAGAGGTATACTCTTTGACTGAATCAACTATAAGCTTTAAATTCTCAATTGGACCTAAAGAGTGATCAGTTATAACACCAGGAGTTGTCTCTTATAAAGCTTTAATGGATTCATTTATCAATTCATTTCCCTTTTGATATGACTTTGTAGCTTCCTATGTGACAGAGTTGAGAAAAGTGCCACTTAGTTTTATTTTGTCACCTAGTGTAATCTTGGTCAAGTCCACATAACCTAGATGTGATGGCAACTTAACTAGTTGGATTGGAAGCACAGGTTGAAGTACAATTTTCCTCGAAAGAAGACCTTTAAGGGTACTTCCGAAAGATTCTCCAGATGCCTTTGACAACTCAAAACCTTTGGGAATTTCTCCTTTTCTCTTCTCAACCGGAATGGCTTTCTTCTCTTTCTCTTTCTTCTTTTCCTTTTCTTCTTCTTCTTCTTCTCTAGATGAATTTCCAAAGGATTTGTCTCTATTTTGTTTCTCCTTTTTATCCTCATCATCCTTGTCATTATTTTTCTTTTTTTCCTTACTCCCTTCACTTTCATCTTTGCTTTTCTCATCCCTATTTCCAATAGATTCTTGATGTTCTTCTTGCTTATCATCGAAATGATCTTTATGTTGATCATCAAACCTTTTTTCTAGTTGTCTCTTCTTTGTCAGTCGGAGGGGAAAGAGTCTTTGAATCGCCATGTACCTCACCAACAGTCTCCAAGACTAGTTTATCCATCACTTTTGAAGCATCAATATGCATTTGTGCTTGAGTTATGTGGGACGAAGAGTTGTTTCTTGTCCCATAACTCCTTTCCATTTTTCTAATTACTTTATGGGTTTCTTGTCTCACTTTTTCCATATTCTATTGCTCCTTAGTCATTAACATATTAACTCTCTACTTGAATATAAATATATTAGAGCATTCTTTTAATAGATCGATAACTTCTACTTTAGAAAGAGATGAACCACAATAATTTATAGCATCATTTCTCATCTTATCTTTCCTATTGGCCTTTTGTTTTACTCTTCTTTTTCTTGAAGTAACAAATGGTGCAACAAGAGATATATCCTTTCTCTTAGATGCCCAAGTACTAGGACCGGTAGGGGCAACAACATCAACTTATGCATGGGAACTTTGTTCTTTCCTCTTTCCCTTATCAATATTAGCAATACTGAAAGTGGTAGTACTGGAGATAGATGTTGGTACAACACTAGAAGATAGTCTTCCTAATTTCCTAGGTCCGTAGGGTAGTTCAACAGATCTGGCTTTTCTTTCATCAAGAGTCTCCTTTAGTTGTTCTATATCATCCTTAGAGAAATTTTTTCCACACAAATTTGCTATGAACCCTACTAAGGGTCATTCTAACAAAATTTTCCTCACTCTCACTGGAAAATTTTGGAAACCAGTTCCAAACATTCAGCTTCATCCGAACTAGGTTTTCATATTCTAGCTTAAGCAATAGATCATCTCTCATCAACTCACTATCCCAAAAATCCTTAAGCTCTTGATGATTAAATTATTATATCTTCCCATGAATATATGTTCTTATATCTTCAATGGGTAGCACATGGCTCAGAATGTGCGAGAACGCACCCACGAGATCATTTTCATACACTTTTTACAAATATCTTCTAAATTTGGATTGGGGTCTCTCAGAGATTTCCACAACAGTAGGAGTGGCCATTATCCTTAAACAACTTGAATATGGTTTAGCAAAAATTTCCTTCAACTTAGAATCCACAAAATTCAGATAACAAAGAATACTTGTTCTGCTTGTTGAGAACTAGGGTTCTGATGTACAATGCTCTAAATCACCTTTAACTCACTTTAGCTTGCACTGCTTTTTCCCAATTGCACAAATGTACTTTTCCTTAACTTAGTTTCTTGCTTTATTACATGAATTTTTCCCTAATTCACATTTATTGCCTTTCAACTCTTAAAGCTGATGAACAATTTATGAAACATACTGTAACAAAAAAAGGTTCCACAATTCTTCAAATCTGCCTATTTTCTATCGAAGATTTCTCCAATTCCTTCAAAATGATGACTCACATCACATATCCTTGTGTCACTACTTGAAACCTCATATATCAGGGGATTTTTAGATTTCTCTATAAATGCTCCCCCTGAAACCATTATTGGGTTTAGTTTTTGGAAGAGGTATCTGCACCGAATGTAGATACAGATGTATTTGACTCATCCTTTTTCTCAGGTTCTTCCTTTTTCCTCCAAATCTTTTCCATTTCTTTCCTTAGTTCGGTAGGATCCACTTTGTTCACAGACTTGTTCTTATTTTTCGGATTAGGTTTCTTACCAATTTTTCTCCTACAAATTTTGAGATGTGTCCTAGTTTGTTGCAAGTGTAGCACATAACATATTTTTGATAAAACTAATTTGCATTCATCCTTGATCTACACTGATTAGCCTTATGTCTGAAGATATTACATGTGTAATAGTAGCCTTGAAGAGATTGAATCCTTCTACTAGCATTAAATCTATTCAACATTATCTAGCTTCTACATTTGGTAGCTCTATGTCCAAGCTTATTGCAAGCAAAGCATTGTCCAACAAAGAATCCAACATTCTGACTCATTCTATTATGGTTCATTCTACATCTACATTTTGTTGCTCTATGACCAAATTTATTGATGAGAAACAAAAACCATTAAAAGATGAGTACCTTTGAGCATTAAGTTTTCGAATAGGAATCCTTATGGTATTGCTCCTTTAGTTCTTGATTTGATGAATATTACCTTGAAACTTCCTTTGATTGTCCACTTTGTTGAAATTGATTTTGTTAATAATATGCTAATTATGCCATAAGGTGAATAAATGTGATGATGGATTAATGTTTTAAAATACTTCTACATAGATATCATGTTCCAATCGCATGCCTTGTTTTATTATGATAATGGATTAATGTTTGTAGTTGAGTGTGTAGGTTAGCCATGACTAGTGGATTTGGGGAACACCAAGGTGACATGTGTTGTGTTGGTTTTTGATGTGTTATTTTGCGTTGTTTCAGTAAGTGTATTGTTTTATCACCCAATATCATGTATAGTGCAATGGTTGTGGTAACATTGAAAACTCAAGTCTTAGTGTGATTTAAGGGGTTATAGTTATGTTTGGTGGTATTTTCTTGACCTTAGGTCATAGGGTTAAGTCTTGGGGGTAACTTTTTAAGCTTAAAGATTAATTTGGAAGCCTTAGGCCCCTTTTTTAGAAGCATTTTCTCCAAGTGACGAAATTCAAAGCTTAATGCATGTTCAAGAGCTTACTCATCAAGGGGGGAAGAAGTGTGTTCAAAGGGTAAAAAAACACCTGTCATTTAGATAATTGATCATGAGTGTTTAAGGTCCCATGTGGGTTTTTGTTTCAAAAAACAAGAGATGGGAGTTTTGGCATCCTGATTCATAACAATTTTCTCTTGGTTGTCAATTGGGAAGGGAGCACGAGAAAAAAAATAGAAACAAAACCTTGGAAAGAGCATAGCTACTGCATCCACCTTGCTATTTTGAAGAGATTGTAGGCTAGTATTTTGTTACCTTTTTCTATGATAATTTTCAGAAAAGAAATGTATGCAAATGTTGTGAAGATTTGTGTCTCATTATGGTTGTTGTTGAGAATCTACTTGATGTGTTAAATGTGTTTGTTTATTTTGGAAACATTGTTGTTATGATAAATGGAACTCCATAGCATGAAGGTCTCATTATGTGTAGGGGTTTAGAGTGGGAGAGATGTTCCATTGAGGGGATTGAGTTGAGGGTATGAGTACACAAGAAACGATCTGTTGATTTGGGATTAAGATTTAATGTATGTATGGAGGTTGAATGGGGTGTGTAATGGGGTTGTGTAAAAGGAATATAGAGGTGGTTATGTGATGGTGTTGAGGAGATACAGTGTTGGATATACAAGAACTCTGTTAATCATCCACTCTTTGTAGATTGTCCCCACTCCCCCTAATTTGGGCTCATAAAAATGAGCTCTTTGTGGAATGTAATGTAATGTGATGTTTAGAACCTGTAATGTATATTTTACTTCAATGAAGTTGCTCTATATTTTTGTGTGTCTAGTTATGTTCTAGTGCTGCTACAATATGTGGTTATGGCTTGGGTAGTGGGTTTGTGTGATTTTGTTGAGCCCTGTCACCTTGGGTTCCCTTAGCTTGGGGGTGGGTTGCTTAATACCCTATGGCTAGGAGGAGAGCTCCCACTGGTCATGTGGAAGTTGTTTTATGTTGTGTGCAGAAGATTTCATTGAGAAGAAGTACCCATGGTAGAGCAAGTGGTTGAGTCCCAATCTTTATAGTTGTTCCTCTTTTGAAGATGAATAAGGCTATAACAAAAAATCTTTGAGCATAATGTATCTGAGATCATGTAATTGATATAGTGACTATGATGTTTTGTGTAAAATTTATTTAAGGAACAAATGAACCAACATTATACTATCAACAGATTTCTTGAGATAGAAATAGTTGCATCGGTGATAATTAAACTAGAACTTACATGTAGAACAGTTTAGACCTACAAAAAAAAAACAAAAGCATAAGAGCATGTTAGTTTAGATAGAGAATATTAAAAGAATAGTGAACTACTACAACCTAGTTAATGAGGATATATTTTGAAATGAATGTTCTTATTTTGCTATTAAAAGTACCATGTTATTGAAATCAACAATGTACAATGACTACTTGGACATACTTTATTTCTAATATTGTAAATCCCTTATTGTTAGTAGTTTAATTACTATAAATAGAACATAATTATAATGGGTGAAATTTTGTTCAAAGTTCTACTTGTTCCTTGGTTATTTAGAAATTTTCTTGGTATGGAGTAAACTTTAATTCCCACAATCCTATTCTAGGAGAAAATAAAAACAACCTTAGTAGATGCTTACATCTTAGTGCACTAGAACTTTATAGATTTAGAAATGTGAAAGTATACTACATCATAATGGTTATTTATTGCAATAGATGTACTACTCTCTTATTACTTAAAACTAGTGACTATTTCAATGCATGGGTTCAATAAAGTTATTTACAGTCAAGAAAATTCTTCAATGCATACATATACAATAATGTTATTGATATCTTCTCTACTTATTACGATTCACCCTTAAAAATGCCAATACCTTGGCTTCCTTGAAAGGACAATGTTGTTGACATTTTGGCATTTCCAGGGATAAAGAATATGGGACATGTAATAGGTTGGGCTTAGTTCTAAAGAATGATTGCTTAGTTAATATTAGATCCATAGCTTAGAAAGTACTACCATCATACATAGACTCCCTACAAGGAGCTCGAGAAAAAACCTGTAGCATATAGATCATGATTTTTTGATTTGTCTTCCAATAAAGTTAGACTGGGTTTCTATAGTAAATGTGACCTATAGATGCTAAGTGAATGGAAAGAAGAAAAATAAAATAACAAAAGACAAATGTTAGGGAATAATGTCTTAGGTTATAAAGAGAGCAAGAACCGAATAGAGTAAAGGACAAAAACACTTCAATCTACACACTTGTCACAATCTATTTCCATGGTTAAATGCTCTGAAAGCTCTTTCAAAACAATATAAGAGCAAGTGGTATTGCAATGTATACATAGCTACTTGGAAATGAGAACCAAAACAGTGTATTCAACAATAGGAGTTAATATATGAAGCTCACCATTAACACGCGTTGTTAGTATGAAAATAATAAAATATCTGTGGAGGAGATTGCATCCGGTAACACCCAGCAATCCCCCTCCAAATAGGAAGGACATGGCCCATTAATGGAGCACAACCCCCTTTCATGTCATAAACATAGGTTAAACAAAACACAAAAAAAATGTGGTAATCTAATTTATCAACACGCAACACTTGATATACCTCTTCCTTGACAGAGTATGTCAAGAAGACAAGTCCATTTGCCCCCTTCCATATTTTCCAAAGACTACTGTAACACAAACAAACCCTCAAAATTTAAAAAATATAGAAAAACAAAAGAAAATGTAATGTGTGTTCCAGATTCCCTGCACACCGCCTCCCTCCAAAACAAAATATTGGACAAGCTTTTGAATGCCTAACAATAGCTTCAAAACTCATGCCCAATTGAGCAATTTCCGCCCCTGTCTCCTCCTTCAGTTGGCATGGCATCAAGCCTTCCTCCATCATCGACCTTACAAGAACAAACCACAGGAAAGTGACTTAGGGTTGAGAAAAGAAAGAGCAAAATGTCAAAATTAAGGTAAGACTACTATCTATCGAATGACTTGAGCCTTTCTTCTCATTCAAGTTTAGGTGCTAAATGTAACTCCTCCATTTGAAAATGGATGTCAAATATTATTAAAACAAATTAATAAAAAAAAGTTGCTTTATCCTCATACTAATGTTTGGTCATGCAACCAAATTCTCACATTTATTAAAAAAAAAAAAAAAAACAAATTTCCTTCAATAATGAGGAAGAGAATATATCTTCACTCCCATAAATAAAGATCATACTAATTTTTAAGAAAAAAGAAAAGAATAAAAAGTATGCTTAAAGGTTAAGATTTGGTATTTCTACCTTATTTATCAAAAGGAGATTTCCTTTTTGATAATTTTGTTTTTTTTTTTTTCAAAAAGCTAAGTATTAATATAAAAAAATATATATATAAGAAATAAGTTATTTAGTTTTAAAGAAGATAATCATTACTATTGTAGTTTTAAATTATTCAATAAAGTAAATTAAATTTATATGTATAAAAGAAATAGATATCTATAATAAATGTATATATATGTATTTATTTTATTTTATTTTTAAATATATTAATAAAGTGAATGAATTTAAATAATTTGTCTAATAGAATTATAGTTCTCACAATAAATATATATAGATTCTTTAATAGTAATGTTGAAAATCGACAACAATGCTAACATTAATGGGTACAAAAGTAATGTTAATAATTTTATGAGAAGTAGTTTTATTATCGAGGATGACCTTAACCATGCATAAAAGAATTGTGTAAACTTCAGTAATAAGAGGAAGCAATAATGTAACTTTGAACTAAAATTAGACAATTATAGGATGAGGTAATCATGTGTCATTGGTGTTAACAGCGATCTGATTCATCCCTTGTAGCAAATGTTTGACATTAGTATGTAATATTATACTAGGCTCCTTCTCTTCATTGTTGAAGGGTGTGCGAGATGGACCTTGCACACCCACCCATTCATCAACCCCACTCCCTATTCTTGGATGACATGCGAATTATCATTAAGTTGATTTTTTGTCATCATTGTTGTCTCATAATTCATTAAGTTACATCAGTATTATTATTCTCTAGTGACCCAATAAATCCTAATGTTAATACTGCCATTTAAATTAATGATTTAAATAGTGAGGTTGCTAAAATTCTATATTAAATGAATAAGTTAATAAGAGAGTCCAAGAAGTAAGACTATTGTATACAAGAGTCAGTGACATTATTCCAAGCCAATTAGTTGAAGGCCTTTTATCAATGAACCTAAAAAATTAGACCTTAGTGGTTAATTGAAATGCATGGAGTCAAATTCCACCTAGGCAAAACTTGTCAATTAACAATATCTCAAGGAATAACATCTCACCAACACTTCACCTAGAGGCAGGGTTTGGAAGTGAAAAACAACTGAGATTGGCTTACCAAGTGATGCAAGAACATCAATTGTTGGTGTTATATAACAATGTTTCAAAAAAAAAAAAGGTTGTGTTCTTGGCCTACGTGTAAAATTTGGTATATTTTTTGGGCATGACATTTGGTATGAGAGCACCCAGGTTGCAACACCGTGAGCTTTGGGGATTTAATCACACATTAGGAGATGCATGTAATGGCTTTAATTTAAAAGATGTTTTGAAATAAACGGCTTTGGAAAAATTTTCCTATGCAAAACAAAACAAAAAATATATTATCTACCCTCCCAACACCTTGGTAGAATGTATAGATACATGCAAAGATCAACATTAATCACACTAGTTGAGAAATTAAGGACTAGTAGTAATTCATTACAAAATACTTTCTTAATGTAAACTATATTAATGTCATATTATTATGATATGGCATGAATATTTAGAAATAGTAATTAGAGAATGGATTAACAAATAGGAAGTACTTAAATTCACGATTTAAAAATAAACCTTAGAAAATGTTATCATGGTTGGTGGATAATCCTATATACTTGAAAATAGGTGAGTTCAAGATAAAATGACTTTCGTCTACAATATCTTAAATGAGATATGTCCCAATGAAGCATCTTTGGAAAACCAAAGGACACTACTTTTGTAGTAACACCTTAAAAGATAAATGTTACTATGATGAATGATAAATATGATAAGTCCAACTCAAAAGGTATGTCCAAACTAGAAAATTTAAAATTAAATGTGAAGAATTTTGGAAATAGAGGTCACTTAAGGAAGATTAGTAATATTTGAGAATGATAATCAAAACAATAATCTATTTTCTAGGGAATTAAAAATAATATTAGTGACATCTTTTGTTTTAAAAACTTTTTACTTGGGATAATATGATATAAACTATACGTTATGGAGTAGGATAAATGTTAGCCGGTTGTAAGCTATCACCCAATAAACATGAAAAAAAACTCATGAAAGGATTGTAACTTATTTATTAAATTTTCACTCATATTTAGTTGAGAATTATAACTATCATTTAAACTTGTGTGATTGGAATCTATTAATCAACTAACAAATTCCAACTTGCAAATTGTAGCAAAGGACAAAATTCAAATGGTCATAACTTTTAAGTCACTTGGCCAAATTTAAAAATTCAATATGTTCTAGAAAGGTAAATGAACAAAGAGAAAAAAAACTAGAAAGCATTTTGCAAGAATCTTAAATGCATGTGAGCAGATTTTTTCTGCAATGCAACTCACTAGCTTACCCTAAATCAACAGTTTGACACATGATAGTCTTATATTACATTGATAAATTATCTTCATAAGACATTCTCATTAAATCAATATATTTTTAATGGTTGAGAGGTGTGAAGGTGTATTTTCCAGTCTTAGGCACAAGTCTACACATGAATTTTTGAGAAATAAAATTCTCTGCTATTACAAGTACAATTTTAATTTAATTTTTTAAGTCAATGTAATTTGTAACAATGTAACCTGTAATTTGAACTTAGGTATACATATAAAATCAAAAACTTATTTATTACTTTACATCAATTGATATTTATTTCGGGCTAATAATGTCAAACACCAAGTTCCAAAAAGGCTTTAACAACTTCTTCTGACTCTGCATGTTGAGGAGATTGAGGACTAAACACATTCACTATTTTTGTAGCAATGATCACTAATGTGTAATGAGGGTAGAATGCACACTTCTAAAGTAGCACACAACATACATTACATTTCTATATCCTACTTAACCATGCTTATAAAAAAATATTAATGAAACCAAAAACATATGGTTGTGGGAATTATTCACAACTATGTGTAAGGGTACCATGGTCCCTCCCATATCATTTTCCCATTTACTTGTGTATTTCATCACTTCTATATTTTCGTGAATAGCTAGATGATGTCATATTAGTTGTAAATGATATTTCTAGTTTTCTTATCAATGCCACTAAATGACTACAAAGAGCAACCTGTGATGCTATTGCTAATTCAAAGGTGCTTGATAGTGATATCAACTCGATATAGGGCAAAGGATTGTCTAAAGTGCTTCTATATATTCTATAGACATCGTCTATCAACACAACCCAATAAATCAATCTCAATCGGCGACAACATCCCAAACACACATATTGATGGAAATGGTTCACATCCCTTAGAGAAATTTCTCTGACAACAATCTTGGAGATGAAATTTAGTTGCAGTGTGACCATCAGAACATACTTGAAGGCTCTTAATAACTCTAATAGTTGTTCCTAGGGGCAGCTTTAACAAAGAAAGTGTAATTGGAAACTTCTCACTATGGTGGAAGATAAATAACTCTTTTTTGTCTTCCCCAACAACATTAAGTAAATGTCTTGAATTTGGAAAACACCCGACCGCCTTCATCTGCTAAACCAATTTCTTTAACTTTGTGTAGATCTTCAATGTCTGTAGTTGTGATTTGCCTCATACACAAAAATCTTGTACACCATTTTATGGCCTTCAAACCAACTACATCCAAGTATCATTTTAATTCCTCTATCTTTCATCGATCTCCTTACCATTTTAACCTCCCACACCTATTGATTGCATTGTAGTTTTGGTTGAAATTTTTGAAATGAACTTATGCGTTTTCCTAATGGAGTAGGAAAAAAGAAAGTAATTTAATGTTAATAAAAATTTGAATGGGGTCTTCCTAATCATGGAGCATTAGCCATCTTCTTTTAATGGGTCCCATGAGTAATCAAATAGAGTATAAAGATAAAAAAGTCCCCCTCATAAATATTGATGCTAGAACAAGGCCTGCACTCAAAATAGGTGAAATAAATTAATGATATTTAAATTTATATTGAGAGGATACCCAAATTTGAGAGACAATAAAATATGGATTTAGATTTTCTTAAATGAATCTAAATGTTGATAGCTTATTAGATGAAAATTAATAGTATCATTACTAGTATTATTATTAGTGATTAATAATAAGCTATTATTTATGAGTAATTTTCTATTGACAGATGTCTTATCTCTATTTAAGATATTATTAATATTGTGAGATTAGACAATTAGTATGTTAATTCTCATTTCTTAAAGGTCTCCAAAATATTTTATTTCATTTCAACATTCCTTCGTAGTCATCTCTTATTTAAATATTTTATTAAGAAATACATGTGCCTTGTTATGAATAGATCAATAAGTTATTTTTCCAAATATTAGTTGTTACACTACAATATGATACTTGTGATCTCACTTACCACCTTGTATACCTATACTCTTTGAAAATTATCTTAGTATTCTCTAACTATGTATTTAGTAAGATGGATATGTTAATTATTAGATAGATACTTAATATCAACAGTAGGACAGGATGCTTATTACATGATTTATAATTGCAAATTAATAAATTGAGGATTATTTAATTAATAATTGGGAGTTGGATTGAGAATTGTTGTCCAAAATATGATCTTAACATGTTAGTTAATATTCATCATTACTGCTTCTGAACTTTAATCACAGGGGGTGATTTGTAGGTTTAAAGGTTTTTGGTCGAGCCTCCCTCTGCTGCACTCGTGGATATCAAAAGAATGGGAGCCTCTAATTACCGGTAAAGTTCATATTTTCCCCATGGCTAAGGGGTTTTTTGTTGCCAAGTTTGACAATGCTCGGGATAGAAATAAAATTTTATGTGATCATTTTTTTAGCTGGGAGGATAGATTTTTGTTGATGATTAAGCCTTGGCACTCTGATTTCAATTCTTCCTTTGAAATTTTCAATAAGATCCCAATCTGGGTTCGGCTGCCTAATCTCCCCCTTCATTTATGGACCGATTCTCTTTTAGAAGAAGTGGGTGCGGCCCTTGAATATTTTTTGTTGGTGGATGATAATTCCTCTGATATTTTT
>VDFB02270651.1:633776131-633799980 GCA_007258455.2 Sequoia sempervirens
GGCACCACCACGCCTACCAGGCATCACTCTTGGAGGCATCTTTTTTGACCTCGACCCACAACCACGGTCCTGGTGTGAACTGCCTTACGATCGGCGATCTGTCCACACGCTCAAGAAAACCCGCTTTGATACCACTTGATGAGGGCACAGCCCAAGACTTAGAAAATAACCCACAAATAAGAGAATAATTTTATTATTCAAAAAATGGAGCTTCATACATGCAGAGGATCTCAAATCCCCAAGTTCTACAACACATGCAAGTTACAGAAAGCTACAGAATCACCCTTTCGCAATATGTGAGCTTGTCCCCAAAGAGTTACCCAAAAATTAGAAACCCGCCCATAAATAGAGCTCCTCTTTAGTTTGGAGCCAAAACAACATTCAAATTTGAGTTTAGGCGGTTTGGTGCCAAAATATTACAACTTGAAGTTCAAATTTCAAAAGAACATTTGCAATTGTATCTTCTAGAAAGTGCGCCAACTTCCCGGGGCCATAACTTTTGATCCAGGACTCTGATTTGCGAACCGTTTGAACGGTTGGAAAGGTCTTGAAGTCAATAACGCACCCAAAATTTGCTATGCTGATTTCAAAAAGTTTCGGGGCTGATCAGGGAACTCTAAGGCCTCAAATCTAACTCAGAAGATTTTCAGGTACAAATCTGGGAAACTAAAACTGCAATATCTTTCAACCCAAGAATAGAAAATAAAAACCATAAATTGGGAATTTTATTATGACGAAAAGGGTATCCAAAAATGTAAAAACATCTAAAAACTGAGAAACTTGAAATTTAACTATTTGTGGGTGATGCAAGATTGCCCTTACACCACTGGATGCTCCTGCATCAGACACCTTAACTATATGAATCACTTTTGTTATTCTAAATCCATTGCAATATCAATAACAAACTAAATGAATTTTGCATCCTTGTATTGCATTGTCATCCTACCTAAAAATAAATAGTTGAAAAGAGCAATTATGGCACCTCCCATATGAAGATTTCCCATGGGTGAAGAGACAAAATGTCTCATACTGGGAAATTGGATACCCTATCCTAGCTTCCACAACAAGAAATCTAACCCTTGTATTCCTACCTCTACAACCCCTAGGCCATATGTGAGTATAAAAAATGTGGCTATTTTTGCAATCAAACAATACCTCATAAGAAGATCCATTATTGAATCACCTAAAACAATGATGTTATCCTAATAATATGTGTGAATTTTAGCTAGCTATTCTGTAAATTGTTTGACAAGACATCTAAAAGAAGTATTATCTCATGGAATGTCATGATTGCAAGATTGATCTAGACAAACACAAAATCAATTTGGGGTGGAGTAGGGGGCAATGTCTACGTAGGAATCAAGATTCACACCTGACCCTATTTATTAATTAATTAAAAATAAAAAACATTATATATTTTGATTTTCAATTATTTAATAATATGGCCAAATGTGCATCTTGATGTCTCGATAGACAATATGGGGGTAGCATGGGAGTTTAGAGGCTTCCCTTTGTCATTGCCAACACTCTAACTATGTTCCTAGACTCCCACTTGCACTCTATTCTCTATATCTTCCTTGTGTGCCTTTAAAGACCTCCCAACCTTCTTTTCCCTCTCTTGAAATTACTCTATCCTTCATTCTTTTATGGATTATTATAGCCAATTTGAAAGCTCTCATTTAATGTGAGTAGAGAGGATTTCATCAAAGGTTGTGGAGTTTGGCATTTACACCTATCAATTTCATTTGGTTAAAATTTTCTAAAGTCTTTCAAACAAATCATTTTTTGTACATATTGCAATCATGGTACTCCATAAGAACACATTTCATTAATGTAGCGAGGAATGCCCATACCTTCATGTGGTATGAAAGCCTCATTAATGGAATGACACCCCTCACTCTTGGTTATCATTTGTTTGCTTTAAATGGTTGTCTCTTGTCATAGGAGAGTGGACCTTATCTTATTAATCCATTTCATGTGTCCTTCCTTGGCCCCTCACTTAGTTGTCCATAAGGATGTCACAAAGAGTTCTAAAAAAAGTACTACAAAAAAAATTTCATTAGTTTATTGAAATAGAAGTACTAAAAGACTACTTGTTAATGGCATAGTGAGCTAGGTAAAGCATGACATTGTTTAGGTTACTACCAAGGTTGAAACTCCTGCTAGGAAGTTCAATTCACAATTTGAACCATTCATATGGAATATCCCCTCAATACCTTGATAATTATTTTGCATGACCCCTAGCCCCAATGTAATTTTGACTAGGGGTGGAACTTTAGACTCCAATGTGCGGATATATGTATCAGTGTGTGTGTGTGTGTGTGTGATTTAAATGTGAACCTTGATGTTACTGTTATTAAATGTGATTGTCAATCTTATTGTGTTATTTAGATTTAAAGCATGAAATGTTTGGATTAATGTGGACTAATGATTTGGCTGTTGAATTTGTGTGAGGATTGTCGTTGGATACAGGTACCAGGGGTGCAAAGTGAGGTGGATTTTTTGGTTCCATTGGTTGAGAGAAAGATAAATGGTATACCATTCTAGAGTTAGACCTTTCCTGTGGTTTTCGTCACCCCGAGATTCAGTCTACCTCTAGGATTTTGATATATATATTATTGATATAATTATTTATTTCGGCTAAGTAAAGCCAATAAGTTCACTTAAAATATTTCAAATATTTGACATTGCTTAAGTGGTGAATTTATTAAAAGTCTATGAATAAAAGGTAAAATTAAAAATAAATTAATTAATAAAAGTAAAATAAATAAGGTTAAATAAAATAATAATAAATTATATAAGGAATAGCTACCAATATTAAAGTGAAAATAAATTAAGGCAAACAAATAATAATAGTTTCCTTTCACCTATGATATAAAATAAAGGTTGAAGACTTCCATCGATAAATAAAATGAAAGAGAAGAAATAAAGATTTCGTTGAGTGAATGAGGAAAGAAAGGACATAGGAAAAAAAAATGAGATGCTTTCATAGGAGAGGAAGGGCGGCATAGAACAGCAGAGCAGGGAGGCTATCAAAAACCTTGACCAAGGAAAGGAAGAAGCGTAGCTGGGTGAGGAAGCAGAGGAAAAAAAAAAGGACATCAAAACGTTTTTTTAAGCCTAGCGACCTCTGCAGTTGAAAAATGGCGAGATGAAGCTTGAATGTCATGCCATGGAGAACCACGCCCATCCCGTCTTTAAAAAAATATAGCAACATTTCATTTTTGCAAGGAGAAAATTAGGGAAAAAGAAGAAGGAAGAGGCATGCAACAAAATTGTGTGTTGGTGGCGACTAGGGTTTGAGTATTGTTGATTCAAGGCATCTTATTCTCAAATGAAAGCTTTCTTTTTTTTATTTGCAATTATTATTTTCTGTTGAAAGTTGAAACCCTTATGAAATTTCCTTTTTGTATGGTTACTCTGTCATTTGAGAATTTTGGGGAGATATTTGTCATCTCACACACAAGGCTTGCATCTTACTTAGAATGGTAGAGGACTTCCTTACTCTGTTAGCTAACTGGATATATATTATTATATATATTTATTTAATCAGCTTCCTTGAGCTATTCAACCATAGCCACTCTATGGGCTTGCTTTTCCAAATCGTTTACTAGAAATTATGCTAGGTATAGGCTCTTGATGTATGTGAAGTGTAGAAATATTATGATGTACAGAAGAGTTAATGTTGTTCTTTTAAATTTGATTTATAAGAAAGCATAAAATAGGGTAAAAGAGTTGGTGAACTTGTTTCCAATCCCATTAAAGACTTTGTTTTGGGCATTATTTTTGGGGAAGCCCCTACATCAATACAGCCACCTCATACTACCATTAGAATCTTGTTACATTGTTGTGCATACATACTGCCTTTACAATCTTGTTGTTGCATACTGATGAAACCTACTTTGTTGTTCATGCATATTGTTGTGACAAGTCTGGTTGTTCATACATATTATTGAAATAAACATTGTTGGAAAATTCACATGATTGTGCATACATATTGACGCAAGTCTTGCTGCTCATATGTATTCCTGATACATCTTATTGTCACACATACTTGGTTGTATATCCATATTGTTGAGGCAATATTTTTGTTACAAACATGCTGCTAATGCATCTTATTGACACATATACTTGGTTGTATAAACATATTGTTGTGTCAAACTTGTTGTTACATACAAACGATTGATACATCTTGTTGCCACATACACTTGGTAGTACATACTTATTGTTGGGACAAATTTTAGTTGTTGTTGTCACTTGCTGATATAAACTAAGGTTGGATTGCTACTACGTATCAAGGCTATAAACATAATATGTTGCATATAAAATACAATGGGGCATAAATGGAAAAACATGTGTTTTGTTACAAACAAGTATTAGCTGGAAATGTGTAGTGATCAGCTCTTATAGTTTCCAATTTGTGTAGTGTAAAAGTTATAAGGAAACTGTGAAATTTGGAATGGACAATATATTTTATCTTTGGCTCTCCAAGATTAGCCAGTAACAAGTAGTTAGGTACAGTATCTAGATAACAACTTGAAGTTGTCTATGATTCATTTTAAGGTTGTATAGTCCCATGATTTATTTCTAACTTTTCTTGAAATTAGGTCCATCAGAAGCTAGCAATCTCCTTGACAATAAATATAAATATATATATAAATATTCCACACATATCTTCATGAATAACTCGGTAAACCTCTCTTGAATAATGTTTTTCATTAAACTTTAATGGTCTGATTTTTTTTCAAACATTAGGGGGTTAAGCCTGTGCAGATAAATGGATAATACACTAGATTCTAGCCTTAGGTAAATCAGCTCATTACCGCCTGCTCGGTAGGCTAATAAGACATCCATCCATCCACCTATTAACAGCTGTTATGATCGGTTAATTAATAGGGAATTCTTACTAAACTCACTAGTGGCATTATGAGAGTGTAGCCCTTATGAGTCCATGCATTAGGAACATTCCTAAATGATAGAATGAATTAGAACTTCTTCCCAAAAGGATGAAGAGTGATTTTTCCAAACATGGTTGCAATCTAAATAGAATCTACTAAGCTTGGGTTGGGAACCTACTTCTAGTCCAGCACTAAGCTCGAGCTAATGTTTAGTACTTGTTCGAGATGGACAGTAGTCTAGGAGTAGTACTAGGCTCGAGATGGCCATTAGTCTAGGAGCAACTACACCAACAATGGTTACCTTAGTTTGCTTAGCTAATAGATGGACAGCAGGAAGGCAGATTCCCAACAAGTTGAACTAGGAAGAAATAACCCCCTGTGTAATCCCTATTGTTGTTAAAGAAATTATAAGCTTATTATTGTTAGGTGCACCTTGAGAAGAGGGTCACTAGGATGCCCTATCTGCATGTAAGCCTAAGGGTTGGAATGACAACTCTCTCTCTCTCACCACGGGCCACATAATCCGCTTGGAGGGGTGGATAGGGTTTGAATCCACATGGTTGGGATCAGTTTACACCCCATCACGAGCAGAGTAAGCGAGGACACGGAGATAACTCGAACTCATCTATGAAGGTATGTACAAGCCAGTTCGAAGCTTCCTTATGGTTTAATGCAACAAGTTGTACTAGAAGATTATGTAACTGACATGATATGAAACTGCTTAAGTTGATCTCCATTATTGTTTATATGATTCTAACCTTCTATGTAATCCTTTTTGCATGATGATGAAGAAAAATAAATATATATATATATATATATATATATATATATATATATATATATATATATATATATATATATATATATATATATATATATATATCAGAAATTCTCCTCTTCGTTGGGGCAGATTTTACATCGTATTAAAACAATTGACTCCATGTTCCAATCCCTCATTAGAGCATTGAACTTGCAAGCTTTGTGCCCCTACTAGGCTATTGAACTTCTAAGTTTGAATTGTTTATGTTAATGCAGTGTGTTCATACTAAGAATAAAGTTTCTCTTTTGTGACCTCGCCTAATTTAGATGAAGAGGTATCCATCAAAAAAATATTGCATAACTTGAATGTTACACATCTTTCTATTGATTGTAAGTTTTAACCCTACAAACCCTCCCTATATTATGACCTCAACTAACTAATATTAATTATTACCAATCAAAAAAATACTACATGATAAAAACATCTATCTCTATATTGATTATAACTTTCACCCCTATAAAACCTTACCCAATTATTTTTTATTTAAGTCCTAATATACTTTTGAGCATGACTTGTGGGGTATAATTGAAAAAAATAAAAAAGATTGTCCATGTGAACAACTATTGTGGCATGGTTAAGGGAGAATTTGCAGATAGCCATCCCTTCATCATCCACACAGGACAGAAATCTTCGAGAACCTATGAACCATCCCTCATAATTCCGTACAGTCCCTCCTCGTGAAAAATATGATACAGTCAAAGTATCATTCAGAGCGCCGTGCATTCTCTTAAAGATTCTTCCCTTGAGCCCACCTTTTTTTCTATTGTAAACTAGATTTTAATCAAACATGGGATTTGATGCAGCTGCAGTTCATGTTAAAGGTAAGTACGGAAAATACAATCCACATTAACAGTTGCATGATTTACATTCAGTCTGCCACGTTCAGGGTAGATTATCAGGTTGCAAGACACATTTCAATCTAGTTTGCCACCTGTTTCTAAATGTTACTGTGATACTCCTGCCAAACTTATTATTTTGACTCCGTATATCAAATGCAGATATTGTAATAATCAGGTGACATATACCAATGCCTAACTTGATAGAGACCAAATTATAAATCAATCAAAATTTTAGTAGTTGATTATTAGCATAGAGTAGATTCTAGCTGTCACACACCAGTAGTTGTATTCCTTGTTGATGATAATGACAAGTGCAGTCATTCAGATAGGATTAGAATCCAATGCCATTGTTCATCCACAAATATTGGATAACAACATCATTCATTAGTTGAAATGTTAGATATCAAAAATTAGTGCTAAAAATAATAGAATGATAAGTCAAACTGGCTCTAGGAAAATTCATCGCCAGCAATTCACCGATGGAAAATTCATCGCCAACAATTCATCGTGGGAAAATTCACCACCATGACAAATTTATCATGGGAAAATTCACCGCCATGAAAAATTCACCGCCAAGTAAAATTCACTGCCAGCAATTCACGGAGGAGAAAATTAACGGCCATTAATATATTTTTAATATATATTTCAAAAACTTTGATTTTTTTTGCAAAAGAATAATTTAATTTATGATAATAAAAAAATAATTGTATTAACTTTAAAGAATTTGATTTATGATAATAAAAATAAAAATAAAAATAGTTTTCAATATATTTAATCACATATTTTTCAATATATGATAATAAAAATAAAAATATTTTTCAATATATTTTATGATAATAAAAATAAAAAATAAATGCATTAGCTTAATTTTAATATTATAAATAAACACATGGAAAAATAAAATAATATTTGAAGTAGAAATTAAAGTAAATAATTTATTTATTTTAAAAAAATTTATGAAAATTAGTGCATAATTTTCATATCAAAATAAACATAAAAAATATTAAAAAAATAAAATTGTATTGTAAGGCAAGTGAAAATTATTTTTAAAAAATAAATTAAAGTTTTCAAGATATATATTGAAAAACATTAATGCGGTTAATTTTCCCTTCGGTGAATTGCTGGTGGTGAATTTTACTTGGTGGTGAATTTGTCATGATGGTGAATTTTCTCACGATGAATTTGTCACGGCGGTGAATTTTCCCACGATGAATTGCTGGCGATAAATTTTCCATCGGTGAATTGCTGACGATGAATTTGCCGTATGCCGTCAAACTATATGAAAAATAAAAAATAAACTCAAAATTTACTAATTAGGGAAAATATTGTCCAAAATTGTCCTCCACCGAGAAATCTTCCTAATCTTCATCAAAAATACTTCCAAGGCATCAATCTTTTCATCTTCAACAACATGAATATACTTAGATTCTATTAGAGGCATCTATTTGAAACTAATGTATGCATTACCAACCATGTCACTTTGAAAAAAATAAGACATGAGAAAGAGCTCACCATGGAAAAATGCTTCACTTCAACACCCTTAAATATAAAATTTAAGTTGAGCCATCCATTCACAATAAATAGATTTCTCTGTAGTAGGAAAAAAATGATCCAACTACATTCCTAGCATCTAGCTTGTACAAAGTCTCAATATACATTCCATGTGCCAACATTTTTCTTCCTCTAATAATCTTGTAGATCTTCTTCCCAAATACTAATTTTACAACCTTAACTTTAATCTTTCTTACATAAATCAAATTATGGTTCTCTATAACATACAAGACTCTAGAGATTGATTTCACCCTACCATATTTGAACATCAAATTGACCTTAACTAATCGCATGATCTTATGAGTAGATTTATCCCTTAATAATATGTTGCATCCATCAAAATTATCATATTTAAAGAACCACTCCTTTGAGAAGCCATCTAACAACATGCTCATAGATCAATCAACCATGCATCATCATATACATGTGTATATAACAATATTTCATAGTTATCTTATATCAATTTCAACCATACATCATCCTATTTCCTCAAAGGTATGGAATTATATAGTTATTGATTCTAATGTATATGATAGTTATCTTATCATAACATTAGTACCCACTCATGACATCAAAGACTTCCCAATGAAATTCAAGCTTCACAGTCACCCCATTTCATACCAACAATTACTAACATTATTAGAACCAATCCATACCTAGAACTTACGCTTACAACATAATCAATATAAAATGAATCAATATGTATTGAGTACATGGAAAAAATTATGAAAAGCCCCAAAATTATAATTGGGATAATAGCTACAATGAGCACAAATGATAAAATACCTTTACAAAAACCCTTTATTAGGTAGTGTTCACTTGCCCACTCACTTAGAAATAAAATGAAAATCTATAAAGAAATTAGTGTCATGTTACTATACCATTAACTAGGTATTTTTGTAGGATTTATCCTTGTTAATAACTGAGATTGTTGACAAAACCTAAGAGTATTCCATCCTATTGGAGTGCCCAATACAAAAGAAATGAATTGTCATCTCTCAAAATAATTCAATTGAGTAGCAAGTCTAGACTAATTCTCAATATAGTATTCAAACTATGGTAATCTCATTCCATAAAATAAAAATATGTTACTAAAATTTCAAAATGAATAATTATCCTCGTCACTTTACTAAAAATACAATATTGTTTGCATTTAATTTATGATTCCTTGTTATTTCTATATACATTTCTAGAGCCAAGTCCACAATATATCTTAGTCTTAACAACTTAACTATAGGAATCACTTTTGTTATTCTAAAGCCATGGTAATATTTCATATAAGAAAATCAACTAGTATATCAATAACAATCTAAATGAATTTTGCATCCTTGCATTGCATTCTTATCCTACCTGGGAAATAAATAGTTGAAAAGAGCAATTGTGGCACCTCCCATATGAATATTTCCCATAGGTGAAGAGGCAAAATGCACTCATATTGGGATTGAATCCCTTGCCATGGCTTCCACAACAAGAAATCCAACCCTTGTCTTCCTACCTATACAACCCATGTTATATGTGGGTATAAAAATGTGGCTATTTTTGCAATCAAACAATATCGAGCATAAGAAGATCCATCATTCAATGATGTTATCCTAATAATATGTGTGAGTTTTAGCTAGTTGTTATAGTAAATTGTTTGACAAGACATCTACAAGAAGTATTATCTCATGGAATGTCATGATTGCAAGCTTGATCTAGACAAACATAATTTAATCAATTTTGGGTGGAGTGGTGGGCAATGTCCACCTAGACATCAAAGTATCATTCAGAGCGCCGTGCATTCTCTTAAAGATCCTTCCTTGAGCCCACTTTTTTTTTCTATTATAAACTAGATTTTAATCAAACATGGGATTTGATGCAGCTGCAGTTCATGTTAAAGGTAAGTACGGAAAATACAATCCACATAGAACAGTTGCATGATTTACATACAGTCTGCCACGTTCAGGGTAGCTTATCAGGTTGCAGGACACATTTCAATCTAGTTTGCCACCTGTTTCTGAATGTTACTGTTAATGTTTCTGATTATTTTGACTCCGTATATCAAATGCAAATATTGTGACCAGGTGACATATCTAGACCTTGGAAACAACAAATAGTGATTTAGTACATATACCAATGCCTAGTGATAGAGACCAAATCATAAATCAAGCAAAATTTTAGTAGTTTATTATTGATATAGAGTAGAATCTAGCTGTCACACACCAGTTGTTATAATCCTTGTAGATGATAATGACAATTGCAGTCATTCAGATATGCTTAGAATCCAATGCCATTGTTCATCCACAAATATTGGATAACAACATCATTATCAGTTGAAATGCTAGATATCAAAAATTAGTGCTGAAATAACAGAATGATATGCAAATTCAAATGCATGGTACACATTCAAATTTCACTAGATCTTATATAATGTTCATTTGTCGATTGTCCAAGTTGGTCTCACAATTTGAAAGTCATTGAATGTAGGTGGCTGGGTGTCCATGCAGAATAAGATATAGAAGCTTACTATCTGCAAGGAAACTCTGGATGGCAGTCACCTGCACTATAATGCAACACTGAATAGCATAATGTAAGATTAAATCAAATCCTAAAAGCCTTTTCAATAATGGCCAATCCAATGTTTGCATCAATAATGTTTGACAGTTGTAATATCAATTGCATCTATTAATGTAGTAGTTTTTCTTTCACTTTGTTTTTTCTTCTATGCAATAAGTAATGTTTTTGGGATATTTGTGAATATGATTGTGTGTTATAATGGGCATATGTGTAATTTGAATCTCTATTTAATTTGAGGTTTTTACAAATTTACTTGTTTTATGATTAGAAAATCATCATTATTGTCTTAGTTGCTTTTATCTAGTATCAAGCAAGTCATTTGAATGGGAGATCTTGACTCATTTTGTTGTTACTAGAAACTAGGAATGCGAAGAAAAACAACACATAGAAAAATAGACAAATCACATGGCTACTAATTGGAGCACACAAATTCCTTGCTCAGTCTTTATTTTATAAACAAAATACATTATTAATTTATAATGTATGTAGCATAGCATTTGGGTGAAATATCTATGATAGATGGTGAGGTGAGTGGCACTGAGTGGCACTAAATAGTGGTAGGTGGTTGTGTCGATAAATCTATAATTAGTTTATTCTAGCATCCTTCCATAAATCAATTATACTAATAACTTTTAAATAACTCTCATAATCTAAAAAAGATAGGTCCCAACACAAAGCTTTGTTAGATACCCATTTACAATCACTTATGTGCTAATACAAAAGTAAACTTTCACAATAATCCCCCTTGAATGACAACCATCAAATATTCATGTCACTTCTCATAAGCCTAAAAGACTTTTAAGATATGCAAATCTATTCTCACATAAAGCCTTGGTTGAAAGATAAACTATTTAGTCCTTTGTCCTACAATATTGGAGATAAATCACCAATTGTTGGATGAGATGGTCAATGTAATGGTGATAGACCTCTATATTTTTTGTTCTACCATGAAACATTGGATTCTTGGACAACAAAATGGCACTTTGATTGTCACAATCCAATAAAGAAGATTTTGTTTGATATTCTTTGAGTACTAAAAGAATAGTTTGTAGCCAAGTGATTTCTTTATTTGTCTCATTTATTGTATATTCATCCTCTATAGTTGATAAAAAAATAGTAGAGTGCTTCTTACTACACCATGAAATGGGGCCAAAACCAAGAGAGAGAATATAACCTACATATGGTATGTTTTCAATCTTCTACACAACCTACCCAATATGAATTAGAATATCCTACAAATGTCAAGTTTCTAAGAGAAGAATAATACACCCATAATCATAGTCCCATGTATATATCTCAATATTCTCTTAGCTTCCATCCAATGTGTAAACTTAGGAGAGCTCAAAAACCTTGAAACCACAACTACTGCAAAAGCAATATCTAGTCAAATGTGAGTTAAGTACACAAGGCTACCAATAAATTATTTTTATAAGATAGGATCAACATCCTTCCCTTTCATATCCTTAATCAACTTTTATCTCAAAGTAAGTGGAGTAGACACACTCTTACAATATTTCATCCTAAAATTTCTCAACAAATATAAAGAATATTTGGTTTGAGAGAGATAAATTCCATCATATTTTTTCCATACCTAGGTGTCAAGAAAGTAGTGCCAAAAACCTAGATATGTCATCTCAAATATATCTTCAAATTTAACTTTATGTCATTAATTTTGTTCATGTTATTTCTCGTGATGATGAGATCATCAACATAAATCACAATAAAAATTATGTTACCTTCATCAAATTCCTTCCCATACAAGTTTGGATCATGAGGACAATTATGGAAGCCCTAAGTTTTGAAATATTCATCAATCTTAGTATATCGAGCCTTGGAGCTTGATTCAAGCTATAAAGACACTTCCTTGACCTTTAAAGTAAGTGTTCATGTCCTGAACTTGCAAATCTGTATGGTTGAGCCATATAGATCTCTTCATCAATTTCACCATTCAAAAATACATTCTTAACATCCATTTGGTGAAGAGACCACTTGAAATGAGCTACCAATGCTATAATAGTCCTAATAATACTAATCTTTGCTACTTCAGTAACAATTTATGTGTACTCAATTCCCTCATTTTGTGAGTAACCTTTGACCACTAATTTTTCCTTGTTTTTTCAATGCTCCCATTAAACTTGAACTTAGTCTTATACACCCACTTATTGTTGATTGCAAGTCCGCCAATTCCCAGGTTTTATTCTTTATCAAAGATTCATATCCATTCTACATAGCTTGTTCTCGTTCCTATTTTTCCTTAGCCTCATCATAGATTTGAGTATCATTGATCTTCTCTATGATTCTCATAAGGGCATCATTAATTTCTTAATTCTTTTGGTAAATTTCTTAAAGACGGATTTTTTGGGAGGACTAGATTCTTCGACTTCATTTGGATTATCAAGATTGAATTTCTCAAAAAAAATCAGAACTACCATAAAATCATTTACAACCAAAACACCTATCACATAGAGATAATTAAACAACTAATTTGCTATACAAGCCTTGATAATTATATTGATTCAAAAATAAACTAAATTTTACAATATGTAATAATGAACCCTTATAATAAGGAAAAAGAAAAAAAAACAACCATAGATGAAACCCTAGGTGAGGATAAAATTAGATCATGACATGAAATGAGAACAAAAAAATGACCTAATAATTAATTAATTGATTGATTGATTGATAAATAATTAATTTATTGATTGATTGTTTAAAAATTAGTCAATAATTAATATTTCATCTGTTATGGAGAGGATCAACTACTCTCGAGTCTTTAGGACTGGGAAGAGTTTGCAAGGAGTAGATGTCCCTCTATTACCTCAAGGATGAAACCTCAAGTGATGGGATGTAATATGAAAGAGATTGCAAAAATGTAATTAAATGAAATACTAAGCTAGAAGGGAAAACTGTGAATTAACAAAAATTGGGAAAAGATTGCAAAATGTGAATTACAAGAACAGAAAGACGAGAACTTACAAAATCAACTCTCAAGAGGATATATTCATAGCCAATGGATGCCAATGTGTCACACGGATGTTTGCACCCTGTGTTGTCGTCCTTGTCAAACCAAGAGCTAAAACCAAGAAACAACGAGTACCCAACTCTTCGAATATGGAAACATGTACATAGCAAGGATGAGGAAAATTTCTTGGGCTGTTTCAGGGCTTGCCTCAGTCAAACCCTCATTTTGGTGTTTCCACCTCTACGAACAACTAGGTAGATATAAAATAGATGATATGTGTAATAAAGACAAACCCCACTATGGAGGAGAACCAATATCATAAATAAAATAGACAAGAAAAGTGTATTTGCAAAGTGACAAGATGAGACAAAGCAACAAGAGAGCATTTCCAATAGTCTATGGCTCCCTCTTGGCTTGTTAGATAATACATATGCTTACAAGAGAGCCTTGGCTATTGACGAGACATGAATCTAGCAAAGCTTCACTATGGAGAAGAGATGTAGAAGAGAAGAGAACAAGAGAGAAATTTAGAGTGAGAAGAAGTGAGCATCAAATTGCAAGGAGATGAGAATGAATGAGAATAGAAGTAAAAAATAGAGTTTTGTGAGGTTGCATGGGAGGGAAGAGCTGTTACACCCACAATTCTGCCATAATGACACATGTCATGGGTAAAGTTCAAAATATTCCCATATATAAACTTAGAAATTACGGGGACACTAGCACATCATGTGGACATTTACACATCACTTGGGCATCCAACTCAAAAATTTACAAGAAATGAGGTGGTAGACTGCTAACGCTTCATCATTGTCCCTTATGGAGTTGAAATCGTCAAATTCCAACTCATAAGGTCTTTGTCATAAATGTGGCTAGGTGCTATAACTACAGTACGACAAATGCAAAAGTGTGAAATTGTCACGAAGTGCAATTTTATGATATTACATTTTTCCCTCACTTTAGTGAGCTAAATTTTTGGAGAAAAATTAGCTACACTAAAGTAGAAAAGAAGACATTAATGCAAGGTCAAAAATTTGAACATTTTATAGATTTACATGCAAAAAGGATACTGTAGAGACTACAAAGGTTGAGTAGGCAAATACTGATGATACCCCCAACGTTTCAAGCTTAGCGAGAAACCACATTGTCAGATGTGCAGTTTTGTTTTGCAAAACTCAAATTTAAGTTATTTTTAAAAATTGGAAGAAGCTACCATGGTGAGAAGAATGCTTAAGAAAATTCAGTGGTTTAGAAAAAGAAACATAGTGAAGAGGTGAATATATGCCCCTTTCATATTTTTGCCCCTAGCTAGGTGGGGCAAAAATAGGAAGGATTAAAGGACCATGTTAACCAAGAAAATGGGCCAAAAATGACTTATGTATATCTATGTGGGCCCCATAGTAGGGTCATTTTCACTATTCACAATGAGGAGATTGTTGAATTTTGTGAGAGAAAAGTCAGCAAGATTCCTCACATATGAGATTACATAGCCTCAAGGATTGAGTAGCTCCACACAACAGTAGTCAAGGGAGGCAAGATCAATGAGGTATGAGGAATCTGACCCAGCTTTGTCTTTCTAGTGCATTTTTTTAGTTTTTTCTCCTTCTTGAGCAATGTAGGCATCCAACTGACACAAAGGAGTTCGGCTAGCACGTTGTCATCCAAACAACACATTAGATCCTCTATTTGTGCTAGTGTCAGGGAGGTATTCAGCTTTGGATGTTGGCACAACATGCAGATGTCTACACAGTGCATCTTCATCCCAAAGGTGAGCTTAATTTTTTTTGAAGTAGAGAGAGAAAATTCTCATGATGTAGATGGAACTAACGTGGAATTTGTTTTCATTGCAAGAGTGGCTAGAGATTAGAGAGCATAGGGGCGGATATCTACTCATAGTGTTGCATGATCACAACAACCAAATGGACCCAGATGACTAAGATCTACTACAACATGTAGGCCTTTAGTGGGTCCATACTATGCCAGAGATCCAATATCACATATTGATGCTCATGGAGCATTGGGACACAGATACCTGAAGCTTCCACCTGCTAATGGGTGAGATGAACATCACATTGGAGAATTTATATCATATCACCGTGCTCCCCATCCATGGACGATGTAGGATGTTGCAAATGGCTAGCAGTATTGTGTCAAGTGGGTAGACCCGACAAACACCACATGTCACATTCAAGCAGGGGTGAGTGGTCATTCCACTCAACTAGAGAGTCATGATTTTTTTTTGTTTGGTAAATCGTTGCTAAGGGGTATCACCTTGAAATCAACCACATCCTTGTGACCTGATGGTGTCAAAACTAACTTTAAGCTTTCACTCCACCAGGCCCGATGGTGCCAAAATCGACTTTAAGCTTTCACTCCATCGGAGCAAGTCATGGGATTCGAACCTTAGACAACCCAAATACTACCCTTGCAACTTAATCATTGCACTGTGGGGTCAACCCCGCAGAGAGTCATGATTGTTATAGTCATCCTTCGCATCACAATGGATGGGCGAGGCGACACCTACACGAGGGCCTCATCCATTGCATTTGGGCGATGTAGGATCACTAAATTGTCTTCGCCTAGGGTCAGAGCATGCTCACTCATTTTTACCACCGCCTTCAAGGGCGTTATGTACATTATGAGTATTATAGTCTTAATCCTACATGCTTCTATAGGTGTGGGAATTTTTGCATATTATGTGCACACATCTAGTAGGGTTTCCCTAAGGTATCGCATCTGGTACACTCATGACCCATGCGTACCTATTAGTGTGTGATTGGAGATACGAGGAGCTTTCTTTTTGGAGATTGTAGTTTGATTCTTTACAAGGATATGACATTAGCCGGTGTCCTTATAAAAGGATGGGGATCTATCCCACCAATAGGTGACAACTGTGACACATGCAGCATGATTGATTCCTCGTGAGGTGGTCATATTACATCGTCATCCCTTATTATTGGAATCGGGTTGTCTGATAGTTTGGGAAAGTACATACCATCCCTCTAGTGCCTCCCACATACGTTCAATCAATGAGGAGCACTATGCGAGCAAGGGATCATCCTCATTCAACCTTAGTGGACTTCATAGTTAGCAACGATGGGTCAAACAATGATGACCACCCTCTAGCTCTATCTACTGATGATGTCAGCATTTCCCACAATTTTGTGTAGTGGTGGGCGATAATTGATCTAGCCCTAATTTTCTTGGTCAATGTCCCCATGGGCCATACTAGTGCATAGGGGTCGAGAGGTGAGGATCTCGATGGTGAAAATGGGTGGAGTAGTAGAGAGTTTGAGACAGCGACGGAGGGTGTCATCACCTCCATGGGTGGTCCCTATCTCATCAGTGCCACCTTCGATCCAAGTAGACATCCCTCCTATAGCGGCAGCAGTAGGACCCAGTGTTGCACCCCCACCTAACCCACACTGGTAGGTCGGGGATCTGGGTACTAATGTGATACATGTTATATCCTTTCAATAATTCTCACTTTAATTTATCTAATATATATGCATTTTTTTATATGATCTAGTACTAATAGCATCTAATTGCTCTGTGGTTGTAGTTGACACACAAGAGAGTGGATCACCTTCATTGGGTGATGCATTACTAAGGTGGCCTTGGTTGTGCCTATCTAGGGGAGCATCCTAGATGTCTACAAGCCTAATTTAGTGGGGATGTATTCCCACTTTTTGATCTTGTAGCATGGTTGAGGACCACTTATGAGGAGGCGTGCATGGAGACTATCTAGAGAGCCGCTAACCTTACCATAGTGACTGAGCAGTAGGATCAACGCTCAACAGAGCTTTGCACCGCACTATTCGAGCAAGATTAGGTAGTGACACGGGTAGAGAGTGCCATAGTGGCATGTGACGCCCTACAGAGTTGACTTGATGACCTCAGAAGGCAGGCAAAGACTATGAGGTTAGGTGTTGATTCCCAACTGCAACATCTTTAGGAGGAGTTATGGAAGGCCTGTGAGTGAGAGGTGAGGCTATGAGAGGAGGTGGCCAAGCTATGAGGAGAGGTCTGGGGACTACAGTCACAAAGCATGTCTATGTCATGATCACACTAGTCACATTCATACACATAGATCCAATACCCACCTCTGCTATCGTTGCCAAGACCAGAGGGCTCAAGGAGCCATGCACCTAGGGGCTAAAGGCTCATTTTGTATACTAAATTTTGATGTATACTAGATCATATTATTTATATGTATAGCATTATTTTGATGTACAAACATATACAAATATATAGTCACCATGTTTTGATACAGTGGTGTGATACATGTACATGACATTTTGATATATACATATATATATATATGATATTTTATGTGGCATCATGGTGTTCTTGTGTACTTTTACTTTCATGTATGGCTATGTGATGGATTTATGTTTAGATTATATGCTATCATGATATAATAAAAACACGTTGGATGTATGTTAATTAAATATAATGATGATCTAATCGCCTAACCAAAAGATTTAATCAAATACAATGCATAGATACACAACATAATAAAACACATGTATATATAATTCCTAACTAAAGAAATTAATTACATACACATGTTCACATCATTACACAAAATGCAGATAATGTGTTAATGAAGGAATGTCATAGCATAACGAACTGCAATCTGTGAGGGATGAGCATTATGTGTATGCCACATAGACACAATGTGCAGTATTGACGAAGATGCATGACATTGATAGGTTCTTTTAGAGGCATTCCATCCATAGACGACATTCCATATGCACCAGTACCATACACAAAGATGATTATGTAAGGACCTAACCAATTAGGGATGAACTTCCCCTTTTGATCAAGCATAAGATTTACATTTCTCTGATCTTGGGTTGATGCAAGAAGTTGGTGTTGATGGTGTTTTCTACACAACAACAACTCAGACAAGATACAAGTATCCTATCTCTCTTGAAAGGTAAATCTCTATCAGCAAGCCTCAAGAGATAACCCCAAGGTCTCTAATGTTAGGTCTTGAAAATGCATAAACAACTCAATGATAAATGTGAAAATGTTGGTAATCACAAAGGGACCTTACTACAAGCAAATACTAAATACTTAAATTTATCAGATCTAGCAATATGGTGATACTTTTAATCCTAAAACTATCCCAAATGATAAAGAGAATAGCAAAAGACAAAGGTTTAAGAGAGATTTCTAAGATTAAAACTACTCCTAAGATTAACAATGCAAATGATGAAACACTTGAAATGGACCAATCCCTCATAAACCAATTCCTACTTGACCCAGATGAATCTGCACTCTTATAGAAATAGTGCAATCTTCTAAGGCATTAAATATTTTTAGATCATGAACATTCATCCAAAACAACCCTATTGCAATTGAAATGAATAAACCTTCACAATTGAACTAAGCACAATGAATATTAAAGTCCAGGCTAACTTTGCATAGCAACTAACAATTAGCTAGCTGCAAAAAGTATGGACTAGGGATTGCTACAAACACTTCAAGCATCAAATCATAAACACCATTGAATCATTCCTAATTCTAAATCTAACATACATCAAATAACCTTGAGCAATTTCAAAAGATAGAATCATAAGAACCATGCAAGATAAGTCAACACAAAGAGATCACCAAAAATCACAATGTCCTCAATTGTATTGAATCGTCCAATGACAACAACAATTCCAATGTTCTGTGTTACAGCGCTTGCTCTGAAATAGACTAACTTCTAACACTAGCTCTTGGCCCTATTTGCTTCTAAGTCTAAATTTTCTATCTCTACTAGCCTTTACTACTCCTTCAAAATGAGAAGGCACTGGCCTTTTATAAATTTTACATTTTGAATCAATGGCCAAGATTTAATTCACCAATGGCATAAATTGCACATCTAGAAGCACCATGAAATTACATTAATATTTAATAACTCTTAGTACATCATCATCCAATAGGATCAAATCAGTTACTAATCTGGAGCAATGAGAAAACAAAGCCTCGCTAGCTTGACCTTGAAGAAAATTCTGATTGGAGAATAAAATAGCATCACATGTGACAAGCATATTCCAGAAAACTTCTCTAGCTGGCACAGCTGTGGTACAGATTCTTAAGCAGTTCCAAATTTAATAGCCGAATATAATTTGTATCTCCTTTGCTAGGCTCGTTTCCTTATGTGATAGCATCTTGAAAATTTTGAATTCCTCCCTCTTGGCGCATCTTCTTATGTAAGTTCTTCATGTGATAGTTCCTTTTGTAAATTTGGCATGATTTCCTATCATCAATCTTCAATTCCCTTTAGGGATAATATTGTATTATTCCTGCAGATAGCACCCAAAACAATTAAATACAGATATTCTCAAATCATTAAGTATAAGAATAATATTCATTACAAATTCATGCAATTATCAAATCCACTCCCCCAGACGCTCTTCTTATAATCATGGCACCATGAGAATTTAAAAGGCACACTTATAAGAAATCTAAATATTCCTTGTTGAAGACCGAGTAAACACTCCTTTCAATTCCCCTTTTGAAATTCTCCAAACTCTCGGCTACCACAGCTTATCATCCATGTGAGTATTCTGCATCAATCCTATAGTGAGCCTCAGACTTTATGAATTACTCCAATCTACTTGTTTAAAATCACTTCCCGCTAGTTGTTATGGATCTCTCAAAATCAAATTGCACTCATCAAACTCACGGCTCTGCATATGCTGTGAAGTCACTTTCATTTCGTGGACTTGGTTGCTCGCGAATATTATAAGCCACATGTTCATTGATTCCATCATGATGTGCCACTTATATCTCCTTGTTATGCCACCCGTGGATGCCATGTACAAACAATTCCTTCGATGCTTCCACTGGATGAAACAACTGCAACCTTCTTTCATTATCATATGTCGGGTTTGTTTCACATAAATATTATACAATTATCATCAATGTCATGATATTAGGATACATTGCAAGATGCAACCACTCTTCTTATACTCTTTGTATATAAATATCATCTGACCCAAGGAATGTGTTATCACTTGAGACTAACCTCTATGTGACAAACAATAGTTTAACCTTCATCGATGGATCCTTCATATTCCCTTTTACCATCTTCACCTCATTTCCCTTGCGAACTTCACAGATAAATCCATGAATATCAAAACATATTTGAAGCATACTCTCGTTATTTTCCGCTGAGAACTAACAGTATCTCTTTACCCACGCACTACCTCCCTCAGGGATTTTGAATGTTCGTGGAATTCCCGCGTGGACAGATTTTCCCGAGCTCCCATTGTCTTCATAAATTCCTCTAATAGGTGAATTACCCGAACTCTTACTTGCATTCTAATCCCAATACCTTTGTTGTGTAGTTTCATACTAACTAGATGGTCTTCATTACAACACTTCCTTGAATAGCACATGTGTAAAATGCTACACTGGTACTCTTAATTCACATCGCTCAAACAACGGACTCTCCCATTCAATGTTTTCAACTGTTCACAATCATTAGCAACATCACCTACACCTTCTTTGAGTGCAATGAATCTCATGATTTTCACTTCATTGCAAATTCCGCAGCAATAAAGAATTCATCACTTTATAATTTTCGCAGACTTACCATAAGGAAACCGTGGGCTTGTTAAGACTTTGGATATCCCAAATTCATCTCAGACTTCATAGCAGACTGCATATCACATCGATTTATTTTATGTCTCATCTCCTCTGATTACACATTCAAGTGGTATCTTCATTCCTCATATTCATTCTCGTTGAGATGGCTTTGGCAACTCACAAAACCGATGAGCATCCTTCTAACGACGATAAGCCATTACCATATCCTTCATTCTTTGGAGATTTTGATCCCTTAGGGAAATGATGGCTTTGCGGATTTCCAACCTTCGGGGAATTAGACCTCTCGGGAAACTTGTCACTTCAGGGAATTTCAATTGTTGCAGATTTTTTGAAATTTTCTGCTCTTGGGGATTTCTAGTGACTCCGGAAATACCCAAACTTTCATGCTTTAGGGAATTCCGCCAATGTTTGGAATCCATCCACAAATTTGATTCCGCTTTCTTAATGCTTCTTCATTATACAATATGTAGCATCCTATTGCTCGATCAAGTATGGAGAAATCAACAGGTAATCAATTCAAGAGCTTCGGCCTTTATACAAGTTGTCTCCACTAATTTCAACACTTTATGAATTACCTGCAATTTCTTTCCTTCCTCCATAGTAGAGACAAGCATCTTTGGATTATTATTTCCTCCACCATGCTACAAACCTTATGACACTCATCCTTATGATTTTTGGAGCCCATGAATCAATTCACTTCAAATGTTAGTTATGGAGCTTTCCCATTTAAACTTATACCCCACGATCTCCTTCCATTACAAAGTGATCATTATCCCTTTTGACTTATGAAGATAGGAAGGATTACCAATCCATGACTGAAGTAATTGTTATGAATTACTAATATTCCATGATGCCCCTTGTGCCATCATGTTGCATATTGTCTTGTATTTTTCATTCCCTTGTTGGGATCTAACTTAAATAAGGATCTCATAATTGTTCTACTTCATTGCATAGTATCGAGAATTGCATTCTAATAGTCGTACCAAGACCCCAACACTATAGGAACTTTTGATAGCGAGTTATGTGCCCTTATGTCCTTCATTGGTTTTACAGTGACTAGGCTTGCTCAACAGAGGAAGTCGGTATCATATAGCATGGTGGTTTATGCCTGAAAAATACAATTATTAATGCAGAGAAAATATGATCTGAGACAAATAAGCTCTATCTGGTCAGCATATAGTATGATGCAAGAATGTGCTCATGCCAAACATGAATCGCCAAGCCATCGGATCTAGTATTAATCAAGGTGCTTAAACTACCAAATTGAAAATCAGAAATGCAAACAAAAGGCTTTGGCATGCATAAATATATATATAAACCAGCTTTCTCGCATAGTCATGCAAAACCAAGGTTATCATAGTGACTAAAAATTCCATTTGCTAAGATAGCATTAATTCCATTAAGGAAATAAATTAATCCCAAGAACCTTAGAATTTGCATGATGAATCAAATTAAGCACACAGATTCTTCAGGCACGCCAGGACAGACTTCGGGAATCCGAGGAGGTAAAGGAATTTTGGAAAACTCCAATGGATGCAGAATTTCACGAAGGACTGAAATCTCCTAAGTGTAGTGTAAATTCTCCTCGTCGGGTTTTTAAGAAAATCAGGGAATTCTACTCAGGGAGGAAATTCCCGAAAATAGTCAAAAACTCGAACTTTGTATGGAAACCTAGGATATTCAATAATAACTTCAAGGGATCATTCGCACGAGCAAAAAAAAAAATTCAAGCACATCTGAAAGTGACCAAGTTCAACAATCAAAGGACCAAAAGGCATCAAAGACCAAAGCAGAAGAGGCTCCCTACTTTAAGTGGGGCATGTGTGTGCAAAAATTGCACAACAGTTGGGTCCACAAAAAGCTCAAAAAGTGGAAGTGTTTTTGTTGTTTTTCAAAAAAAATCACACTTGGACTAAAAATTTGAAGCACTTACAGAATCAATCTTAAAAAAAGTCAGTAATATGAAATTTAGTATTTTGAGTCTAGTTTCCAAATATGTAATTTATTCTAGTACCTAAATGATACAAATTAAATTTTAATAGGCATGTATGAAAACCACTTTTTAAAAGTCACTTTTTTACCATACCATGCACGTGTACGGACACCACTTTTTGACCTAAATAAAAATATTTTTCTAATTCCTCTTGGAGAAAGATATGTAACAACCTAAAGATTTATGAGGATATTTTTTTGTAATTTTTTTCTTAATATATTTTTTTATTGAATTTTGATTGGCCCTAATTGTTATTTTTTAAATCGTGTATAGACAGCATAATTGGACCTAAATTAAACATTTTTTGAATATTTTTTCATTGTGTAGAGAATTGTCTGAAGATTTATGTCATGATTTTTTCGCAAAACAATTAACAAAAAAAATTATTAAAAAATAAAAAAGCCTGATATTTCAAGTTTATAAATGAGGTCTGATTTTGAAGCTCTTGAGTAGGAGTCTAAATGAGATTACTATTTTGTTGACATTGAGGACACTTCTTGACAAAGGCAAAGGAGTCTTGCTCAATTGATTGTCAAAAGTATCCCATTTGAATCAATTTACGCACTAGGGATTTACCTCCAAAATGTCCACCCCTAGAGCCTGAGTGATCTTCTTGAAGGGA
>VDFB02270651.1:633800080-633938902 GCA_007258455.2 Sequoia sempervirens
TAGATTGAGAAAATCCTCTAACAAACCTCTGGTAGTATCTACACAACCCAAAGAAACCTCTTAAGTAAGACAAGTTGGTAGGAGGTGGCCAATCTAGGTGATGACACCTTCAAATTTTGCAAATTTGAAGTGCCTATGCACTTTTAGGTTGTCTATAGAGATTATGTTTTCTTCCTATCACATCTACCCCATAGCCCATCTTTTCCAATTAAATTTTTGTAACTTAGATGTGGTCATGCAAATCCATGTGGTAGAAATTTTTTTGGGACATATTATAGTATGCCTATTCAGTTTCGCAGGTAGTGGTCTTGCATAGTTTTCTTTCCCCATCCTCAGAAACAATCTTAAACCATTTCCCTGCTCTAATTTATTTAGATTTATTTTTTGTTTCAACTTCATACTTGGGGTTCAAAGATAACAAGGATAGTGTCTTCTATTTTGTAAACATATAAACCCTTATTATTTGTATGAAGTTTATCTACTAGGTATTGCAATAAAATGTTATTTCATATCCATATTCAACACCATATAGGGAGACCCACCTAGGTTTTACAAAGATTGAAGTGTAGGGGAGAAAAGTGTGAGATCATTGTCCCATTCGTTGGCAAAATCTCTCTTTGAATTTGAGCATAAGACATGACACACCTTTAGGGTTCAATGATATTCAGATTTTGGAACCAACACTAAGATGGGTTGTATTTTCCATTGATAAACTTAAAATCCTTTTGCACTTATGACATGTACCAAATATAGTATCTCTGTTGATCCAAACTCACATTTGGACACCTTTGCAAAGAGAGACTATTGTTTTAGGATCCCCAAGACTATATCCAAATGCTTTAAATATTCTTCCCATGTTTTGTTATAGATCAGAATATCATCAAAGAAAACCAACACAAACCTCCTCAAATTCTTACCAAAAAAAAGATTCATGCATGACTAGAAAGTTGTTGGAGCATTAGTGAGACCAAAAGGCATAAATAGGAACTAAAAATGCCCATAGTGACACCAAAAAGAAGTCTTATGTACATCTTCTTCCCTCATTCGGATATGGTGGTATCTAGACCTCAAATCAATCTTTGAGAAGTACACAACACCATATAGCTCATCAATCAACTCATCTATCTGTGGTCTGGGGTACCAATTCCTAATGGTCTTCTTGTTCAATACCTAGTAGTCTATGCACATCTGCAAAGTTCCATCCTTCTTCTTTACCAACATCACAAAAGATGTGAAAGGGATAGAGATTGGTCTGATGTAGCCCATATCTAATAGCTCCTTTATTGCTTTCTCTATCTCCTCCTTATACATCCAGGGATGACGGTAAGGAGTGGTCATAACCAGCTTTGATCCCAATTCAAGTTCTATGATATGATGGAAACATCTATTTGGTGGTAATCCAAGAGGAATATCACTAAAAACTAAACTATGCCTATCCAAGATCCTTTTTATATCAATATGAACTTGACCATTATTACCTTTAGAAGAGTCTTTTGAAATCACCAAACAACTAACAGTCTAAGCAACTTGGTTCTTCTAAAATATCCTCTCCATTCTTCTAGTTAATACTACTTATGGACCTCCATTAGTCATTCACCTTAGAACCACATCCTTCCCATTGGATTTAAACTTGAGATCCATCATTTGGTAGTTGGTAGTGTACTCACCCAATGAATGTAACCACTACACACCCAAAATTACATTGATTTCACCCAAACCAATAACATAGAAGTCATCACAAACCTTATGATCTCCAAAATATATGTCTAGCTTCCAAATTTTCTCCTTGTAGGGTAAGTTATACCTATCTGCCACAATGATAGTGAAGCCTTCAAAATTCTCTACATCCAGCCTTCTTTTCCTCACCAATCCCTCATCAATAAAATTTTGGGTAGCTCCTCCATCAATCAGAATGATCGCTCTTTTTCCAACAAGGACTCCCCGAACCTTGAAAGAATGGTATTTATGTGCACTAGATAGGGATTCTAGAATACCGCCATTGTCCTTCTCCTTAACCTCCTCCCTCATAAGGATGTCTTCTAGATCATGAAACTCCTCAGACCCATCTAATTTAGATTCTTTGTCAGAAAGGACTTCTATATAGTGAACTTTCCCTTTACCAAGACATTTTTGTCTTGGAACCCATGGCTCTCTGCAAGAGAAACAATTTTTCTTCCTCCAGATCTCATTCCTAGTATCTTCATCCACCTTCTTCGCCACATTAGGATTTGTATACTTAGGTGTTGGTACCAAAGCATGAAGTTTTTTTTGGAAACCACCCTTATGGTTGTATGTACTAGGCTTAAGTGAGTGAGAGAAAAAATTCTTCAAAATGGTTGGCTCGAGGGTTAGAACCCTTTTTATAGTCTCTTATAAAGAGATTGGTGCAAAATATTTCACAAACCCCCTAAGAGGTTTGGTGAGATCATTGATGAAGAGATGCACAATCCTTTTTTTGATAGTCCAGGTGCCATCACCACTACTTTCTAAAACTCCATTATATAATCATCTACTGAGTGATGTTGTTTGATCATGGCCAGCTTGCTAAAATATTCTTCTTCATCCTTTAACTCAAATATATCAAGAATTCTCCTTTTAAATTCATCAAATTTGTGTATTTGATTATGGCCTTGGGTAGTACGGCCATGAAATTACCATTCATAGGCTTCCCCTTCAAGATGCAAAGAGGAAAATTGAAATGCATCTTTCTCTATCATAGGATTGAGCAAGAAATAGGTTTCCATCTTTTGTAACCATGCTCTAGCTAATATCTTATTACTCCCATCAAAACATATTGCAGCAAGTTTTCCCAACTTATGCTTCAGATCCTTGCTTTTGTATAACCCTTTCTTCTATGGATCACTCTTCCTTGAAAATTCTATGTAGTCTACATAGGACATCTCTGATTTGATTTATTTTGGTAAGGATTAGTACTCACCATGCCATCTACAAAAAGTTTCCAAATTGAAGGCACTAGTGTTCACAAGTTCACTTCTCCCTTGTTCAATTTCTGGTAAGAATATGTTCCTTGGGGTCCCTAATGGAATATTATTCCCAATATCCTTGCTTCCACCATTTTTGATGATGTCTCACCCTTCTGACCATTGTGATTTGAATTTCCACCCAACATCTTGTCTGCCAAGATTTTAAATACATCTCTTGTCTCCATTAAGGTTGTTGGTATATCCCTTAACCCTCTTGTAATCTCATGGTTTTTTGTAATCATTTCCTTAAATATTTCATCCTCTAACATCTTCCTTTTCTTTATATTTGAATTTCCTTCTTGATCCAATTTCTTTAGTTCTCTCCCCTAGTACCTAATGTCTCTTTTGCTCAATGCCAATCATTAGGAAAACCCTATAAGTTGGTAGAATCATGCTTTGATACCACTTTAATGCCCCTAACATATAATTTCAACATAGAGATTGGTTTGCATATTGAATTCAATGAACAAAAACATATGAGCACATAGATCTCTTTGATATAATGAGAAACTTCAAAACTTCATACATATATGATATATGGGTAAATGCAAGAAGATGAGCTCACGAAACATGGAAGTTTTTTCCTTGGGAAAAAACCTAAAATCAGCTTGAAGAAAATGGGATCCTGCTTTTTAATAAACAGGATCCCACTTTTAATAAATGGGATCCCGTTTAGGTTTGGGATCCCAAGCCAAAAATCTAAATATTGGAAGCTACTTCTTCTTGGGTGGAAAAACTATCGTCGGTGGCCTATAGGCGATTGAAGTTGAAATCCACCATATTGGATAGGTTCACTACTTGTGGAAAGATTTGGGATGGAGGATGGACCCACGATGTAGTATGGGATGCATTAAATCCCCTTCCTAGTTCTTATATGGTATACTTGGCCTTGTTGAGTTGGGGATAGACTTGCGATGTAGTATGGGATTCCTTGAATCCTTTCCCCAAATGCTTGATGGTGCACAAGACCTAGGAAAATGATGGCACCCACAGTGTAGTGCATAATGCACCAAAATTTATTTTCTATCTAGGATGCACTAAGGGAAATTTTTAGTTATCCATTGTGGATGTGTCAACCAATCATTGTGTACATTTGATATGTGTTAAAGCTAGTCACTGTATATATGTGATGTGTGTTGGAGCTAGTCACCATTGTACTTGTTGTGTACATAAGAGCTAGGCACCATTGTTCTTGTGATATGCATATAAGAAAATCATTGTTCTACTTGTGATGTGCATATGAGCCAGTCACTGTTGTACTTGTGATGTGTATGAGCTAGACACCTTGTGTATATGTGATGTATGCCTATAACAGTCATTGTGTATATATTCTCATTACAGTTATTGTGTATTATCTATGGGATTACAGTATGATACAACCCTTGTGTATTCATGTATGTCTTTAGGGATCCAACACTTGATGGGAATTTTTATTGCTATATTATATTTGGGTTGAGTTGATAACTTATGCTTAATGAATAATCTTAGTTTAAAGGTGAGATTAGAGATTTCATGCAAGACAAGAGAATGAACTCCCTCTAACATTAGTGGGTGATCTATGAAGCCTCTAATTTCCCACAAGGGAACATGTACCTGAAAACTCATCATGAACCCTTAAGGTTTAGATTTGGTCTAGTGATGACCCTAACCATAAGAGATTAGCACTTTTGAGTGTAAGCATATAAGTGGTGACGTTGATTTTTTGTCACCATGATGAATGAAGAACTTTTGAAATTAGCATTTTAAATTCAGGTGAAAGATGTTTGGTCAGTTAAGTTGGCAGTTGATGCTAATTGAATAAAAAGTTATAGTGGCCGAGGGGAAAATTTTGCACTAAGAGAGGGTTTTAGTAATCTAGCAACCCTAATTCCTCTCAATTCTAGAAATAATAGATAATCATAAAACAACAAGAGAGGCATAAAAGATAAAGGGAACATTAAGAGATGTGAAAAAATCCCCATAATCAATCCATTTCAAATCAAAAGAATTTAACCAACTAGGATTAGGAAGAAATTATTTCCTATAACATTGAGTCATTTACCATTGAATATTGAAGCTTAAGGCCTAGATGAATATGCCAAGGAAAAGAAGGGTCTATTTTAAATTATCATTTTCTTCAATTAAAGTAAGAAAATAATCATTTGCAAAGTTTTAAGAAAATTCCCTTGACTAACTTCTAGGAGATTACATGGGTCCAAAGATATCCACAACCTTTAGTAGTAAGCACATAAAGTATAAGGGTTGAAGGATAGCCTTGTAGATAGAAGAAAATAGCTCAACAGAGATATGTTGTTGGTTATTAATGGTTATTAAAGCAAATACATATGCAAAGAACATCTTAATAGAGTGCGTACGATAGGACCCAAAACCCAACACCTAAAGCATAATGAGAATGAAAGACCATTCAATTTAGTCATATTCCTTATCAAGATTAAATTTAAGAAATAATATAGGTTGTTGGGAGCATTGATCCCATTTCATCATTTCCTAGACAACAATAATGTTGTAGATGATGTACTTAGACTTAATAAATCTATTTTATTCCAAATGGAACGATTAGGGAAGAAACTTAAGGTTGAGTGTATAAAATTTAATGATGATCTTGTAGGAGACATTTAGCATGGTGATGCATGACCAATTGCATATATATCTAGTTCATTAAGTTTAGGTATGAACTTAACATCACCTTCATTAATTATGCTACCTATATAATTTCTATTAAATGATTCTAAATACACTCAATACATACCTACCCCCACAATATCCCAATTTTTTTAATAAAATTTATAGGTAAATGCATCAAAGTCAAGATATTTTTTATTTGACATGGAGAATACAACCTTGCATAGGTCTTTCATTGTGATAATTTGATCACAAAGAGTGCATTGAAATGTGGAAACTTGACAAGGCATGACATTTAAACATTATTGTATAGTAATGACTCAAGTAGGAGTGTGATCGTTGGCTATAAAAACTTGCTTATACTATTGGAAAAAGTCTTGGATAATGCTAGCAAGTTATTTTAGAAGCTGCTAACTATCCTTAATTTTCTTAACGGCTTGAGATGAATGATGAGTTTGAAGATCTAGGGAAAATTCCTTAGAGACCCAATCTCTAATCTTAAGATAGTGAAGTTGACCTTTGATTTGGGCCCCATGGGTAGCATGGGAATCAACAACATAATTCTAGTGATGGATGTTTGAACCAATTAGGGACTTGAAGACACTTAAGCTTGAGTGCATATTATTTTCATTATGTAAAGAATAATGTATATATTAGTCATATATATATATATATATACTTTTTTTAACTTTAAAAATTAAAGGTTATTAAAAAAATACTAATACCTGTAGACATGCAAAATTAACATTATGCATTCGATCGGATTCGGTCAAATTAGGTCTCACATTAAGCCCATTCATCACTTTCATCCATTCATTAAATAATCTCATTTCCTAAGGTCATTTATCAAATAAACATTATCATCAGCTTTTTAATAAATCAAACATCATCCTTTTAATTAAATAGATCAAACATTTATTTAATTAAATCCAATCCATATTTCATCCTTTTTCTGATTTAAATAAATCAAAATATTTAAGTCATAAAAGTCAAAACATCCTAATCATCATCCTAGCTAATTAATCTTGATTAAATCTAATGCTAATCTCAACCACTTGCATTCTCTAGATTTGGCCACTTGCACATGAAATTGAATTTAATTGATTTATCAAAATCTTTATTTTCAACTTGGCATAAAGGGAGAATATTCTCCAAGTTTGAATCTCCCCCCAAGTGGACATGTACACCCAACAGAGCATTTATGAGGCCTTACATGCCTCTTACATGTCCCCTTCCAAGGTCAAACTCAGCATTCATTGCACAAATTCAAATTCAAAATTTTCCTCTCATGGGAACTCTTCCCAAATCTTGCACATACATCAACCAATCACCACTTGACAAGTGTCCTCATCTCATTGACTTGTTTTTGATCCCACATTGCTCTCTCATATGCATTCTTTCAACTTGATAATCTATAAATGAGAGGCTTCATCCTTCAAGCAAGGTCTCCACAATCTCTTGCAAGGTCACTCTCTTCACTTGAGAATTGATCTTGTCTATTTATCATCTCCATATCCATAGCAAATTTCATCATTTTAGCTATTGATCAAGGGTTGGGAAAGGGTCACTAGCACATGTGACACCAATCCACTATGGGATAGAATTTGACTCTTGTTTTTCTCATGCTTTCACTTAGCTTATGTTGATAACTTACTTTGTTTGCATAGATAACATGAGCAATTATTTCATAGGGATTCTATATTTGTTTTGCTTGATTTAACTAACAATACTCATGCCTATTTTTTTTTTAGCAAAATGCAGATTTAGGGTCTACAATACCTAACATTTCAAGTTATTGGACCAGTTTCCTCATAAATGAAATAATAAATAAAAAATCAAATCCAATTATAAAAAACTACATATTTAATTTCATGAAAAAAATTTGAAAAAAAAAAAACTCGCCAGCCATATTTCTAAAGTTGTTTTTTCTCTTGATGTTTTCATGGCATTGTACCTGCAAGTCCAAGGCTAAGGGGTGGATTTCCAAGTCTAAAACAAAAACAAAGCCATGGTTTTCAAATTTTATGAAATATGTACCCGCTCTAAAAGGTGTATTCATTCCAAAAAGGAGCAAGAATATGATGTAATTAGAAACAGGTACCCATTTTAAAACATGTACATATTTTAGAATTTAGGTTCAAGGACCTAATCCTAAATGGGTACCCATTCTTGTAGAGTTTTTTTCCAACACTTTCCCTATTTACGTGGACCCAACGTATTGCTTCCACCCAAATTTGTATTTACTCTTAACAATATTCTCTCAATCAATTTTTAAAAATACTAAATGCAACAAAAAATTAGGGGGTCATACACTATTTTAGTGAGAAATAGAGGAACACTTTTATGTGCATGCAACATTTTATCATTTTAATCTTAACTATAAAAAAAAAATAGTAGTTTAGAAACTAGATTCTAAGTACCACAATTCTTTTTTTTATCATATCTTCAAATTTTGAATGCATCTTGACTTTACTTATCTAAGTTTAGGTTTAGTTGATTTCAAGAAAAAATAGCCACTTTTGAGGCCCTTTTTGTATACCACATTTCAATGCACTTACTCGTACATTGGTACCTATTATGGCTTATCTTATTGGGACTAATTTCTTTTTTCTCTTAAGTTTTATTTAAGAAGGGGTGCTAGTGTAATTATATAACTGCATCTTATATTTGAGTTTACTTAGGTAATTTATGTAATTTACTTAGATAAAATAAGAAATAGAAGCATATGTCATCTCTTTGATGTAAATTAGCAAAAATGGCCACATGTCAACTCTTTGATTGATGAAAGACTTGTGCCACATCTACCTCATTCACTTCTTAATTGATGGTAGTTAGATGCCACCACTCCCTCATCAAGTGAGTTCACTTGACACCACTACTCCTACATATTAAGTTATTCTTCTAGTTCATTGCTCCTCTAGAATAGGTGTCACCCTAATTTAGGCATCACAAAGTCTATTTATTGAAGTCCATTTCCTTTGTTTCTCATTATATATAGGAATGTTGTTATTGTCCTTTTGTTTGCTCTTGAATTTATGTTATTGTAATGTTGTCATGTTCCTACTAGTTTTATTATTACAAGTTAATTATTAAATCGAATAATATACAACATCCATTGTTGTGTTAAACAACCTATGAAATACAACTTTGTTGGACACATTGAATAATACTTGTGTAAACATTTTTTATTAATTAAAAGGAGGTTCCAACAATAAAACCTTTAGATTCACAATGTACTTGCGATCTTTACTTATGTTAGTTTTATTCATGACTTATCACAAACAAACTTTAGATTTATGTTATGTTCAATCAATAATATTTTCACCATTAACTAAATAGACCCATAAGACAAGAATGCAGAGCAATGAAAGAAATTACAATCATTTTGTTAGGCATTTTTGGCTATAAATACTCATATGCCTAGTTTTCATCAAAACTTGTTCAACTCAAGAAAACCATAAAACAACACTGATAACAACATTAGGTAACAAAGGCATCTTTTAATACTTTGAAAACATACCTATTTAAGGCTGAATCTGCTCTAATTATCATGTTTTCGCCACAAGTGACAAATGCACTAATGCAATAGTGCTAGTTGATTATCTTTCTACAATCATTTTTGTTCACATCTATTCAACTTAATCAACCATCATAATCATGGATAACTAGACACATTTTATTAATTAATATGCATTTTAATTGCATCTTTCCTGTAAAATCTTTTATTCATCATTAATGATTGTGTTGGTTGTGCTTCTTTCAAATATGAGGAACTTGTTAAGATTCTCATCTTTTTTCAAAATCAAGGATTAGTGCACAAAATAAGGTTTATATGAAATCATGGTAGATATACTTTGTCGATTAGTTTTGAATTTTTAGAGGATTCTATTTCTTTAATTTCATCTAATTGGTTAATAATGTTTCAATATTGATTAGGCCCAAGCATAGTATAATAGAAATTGAATAAAATTCTCCTATTTTCTCATATTAAGATTTAGTGCATAAAACAAGGTTTATGTGGAATCATGGTAGATATTCTTTGTCAATTAGTTTTTAATTTTTAGAGGACTCCATTTCTATGATTTCATCTAATCATTATCACTGGTTCATAATGCTTCAATATTATTATATCTCATTGTGTTACATAGGAATGTTTGTAAAATAGTTTACCTTATTTTATAGGCAAGAAGAACTGCCACATATTTTATCAAATTTACAAATATGTTAACCCTGATGATTAACAAGTCTAACAGATCTTGCATTTTATATTTGACTTTCGGTGATCATCATCTCAAACCTTAACTGTTTCCATTATTTGTGGAAATTGATTCAACCTTTTTTGAATACCTTGATGCTGCATGACTGAATTTCTATGCTTCGGTTTTTGGCTTCATAAAATACTACTCTTCCAGTTCATATAACCAGAATTTGAAATAGAAGGAAAATAATTCTTGATATTCTAAATCATAGTGATTTCATGTTGCAAAGAAACAGTTGGCACATATATACTACAATACTTTCAGATGTATGTTGCATAACGACATACATGTTACATCTGACTAGGGTTGATAAGGTCGTCATAGAATTAAATAGGGCAAGGTGCTTGATGATCAGGATATCTCTTCATCGTTGCTCTCTACTTTCTTGTAAATAAAGCAACTAGAAAAAGCAAGATAGATGCATAGAAATAGTGCACTCAATGCAGCCAAAAGCCAGTAGTAATAATCCAAATGTGCTTTGTTTAGGTTGTCTCCAAAACCAGTTCTCTTTATTGCCTGTGCTACTCACTTTCTCAATAACAGAAATAAGAATGCTACTCAAAAAACCGCCAACTCCAAATACACTCAAATAAATAGCAATTCCCAAGCTTCTCATTGTGTCAGGCATCTGATCATAAAAGTACTCTTGCAAGCCTATCAATGCAAACGTTTCAGATATGCCAAATAGAATATATTGTGGAAGCATCCAAAAAATACTCAAGGGAATTGTTGCATCAGGCGTGTCTACCAATCTATATTCCTTTGCCGCTTGGCACCTTTTCATTTCTATCAATGCTGCAACGACCATGGCAATAACAGAAAAGAATATACCAACACCTATTCTCTGAAGCAATGTTATATCATGATCATTTCCAGTTATTCTTCTGGCAAGTGGAACAAAGATTCGATCATACATGGGCACCAGCACAAGAATAGTCAGGCTAATAAAGATTTGCAAGGTTGCTGCAGGAATTTCAAAGTTTCCACTAATCCTCCTATTCATTGTGACACCCTGTTTTGTGAAAAATGTTGAAGGTTGTTGAAAAACTATCCCATACATCAAACAAGCCACCCAAATGGGTAGTAACCTTAAAACAAGTTTCACCTCTTCAACCTGTGTGACAGTGCATAGCCTCCAATCAATATTTGTTTTATGTTCATAGTCTAAACCAATTGCGACTGTTGCTTTGTCAAGAAACCTACAAAACAGCAGCTTATTCTTTTCAGAGTTTGTCAATTCCATTTTAATAACCATAAATTTTGATCATAAAACTAAACAAAACTAGGGCTATTGTCATTGTTTTAGTTGACACAGAGCATTATTGATAAGATAGCTTCTGAATTTAATTGTGTATGTTTTTCATTCAATATTTTAGATTACGCAACAACATAATTACATACATACACATATAGAAAGAGGGTTACCTGAATTGGTTTGTGGGCATAAGCTTTCTGGTTTCACCCTCACAAAATTCTTGAGTTACATACAATATTTGTTCTCCATGAGAAGGAATACTCATAGAGACATTCCGCTTGCGAATCGCTGCAACAAAAACTTGAGCAATTCCAGTTACCGAACTGGCAGAAGGGAGCTTATGCCTGTACATTTGTGTCCCACACAAGAAAACAGAGAATGCTATTCCCATGGTTATAGTTGGAATGCCAAAACCCAAACCCCACCCAACATTGTCTTGAATGTACACAAGCACAGAAGCAGCTAAAATTGAGCCAGTGCATACACCAAAATACCACCAATTGAAGAATGAACTCTTAGATTTCCTCTCTGTGGGGTTTCCCTCATCAAATTGATCTGCACCAAATGCTTCTAAACAAGGTCTGTGACCTCCTTCACCCAAAGCAACCATGTATAGGGAAACAAAGAAAAATCTCACCTGAAATGTTGAAAGTTTGGAGCAAAAAATTAATGTTTCGTTGCATGAGGATGGGCGAAGGAACTTCAAGGAAGCTGAAAGAGTTAAACAGGATAACCCCTGCAACCAGAGAACATCTCACTAATTAGTTTTAGTCATTTTCTCGAAAGCCCAACTATTTGTAAATCCAACAGAAAACCAAACCAAAATTCTATTATTTTTAATTGTGTGTGACTATCCAAACTTTGATCTTCAACAAGGCACTTGCCTTCCTGGTAACCAAGACACCAAACTGCAAGCTACTCGCTTTTCTGATATTTTTGGATTCCTAACTAAAAGGCCTAAACCCGATATTCAGCAAGTAAGCTCTTCTTGTGGACAAATGCACTTAGCCAAAAGCAGGGAGAATTTTAAGCAACTGGGAATATCTGTGGGAGTTTGAAACGATAAGCTAATATTTTCAAATTTTATACCAAAAAATTACATGTATTATAGGCTAACATTGGAGAAAGGTACTCAAAGATCAAAACTTCATTTTTACCTTTTACAATATCATTTAGAAAAATATTATCTTTGCTATCTTGAAGATGCTAAATCCAATATTTCTCAAGTGACTGAAGCTCTGGTGGACTTCCTAAAAATTTAATATGGTTGTTGTACACAGCTGAATTGGGTTGCCATTTAGTTCAATAAAATGCACTCTGTGAATGTTAAAAATCCAGAATTCGCTAATAATGAAACAAAATGCAATAAAAATAGGATTAGGGTTCCAAGCAAACTGACCAGCACATAAAGAAGAGATGACAGAACAATAGTCCAATAACGACCCAAAAATGAATCTGCAACAAATGCTCCAAGGAGAGGAAACATGGTTGCGGCAGCTGTCCAGAGATTAACATTTTTTGCAGCAGTAGCAGTGCTCTGTTGCATTACAGTTGTGAGATACGTGATCAAGTTGGAAGAAATGCCAGTGTAGGCCAATCTCTCTGCAATTTCAACAGTAATGATGAAAAGAGATGTTGTCCATCCTCCTGATTGAAATCTGCTGGCAGGCCTTCCATGGAGATCTGTAGATCCGTCCTGAGCTATGTTGGTAATATCATTGAGTGGAAATTCACAAGGGGAGGAGGAAACTTGCTCCATTGCTCGGTTCTTCCTGCCTGTGCAAGTTGAAGTAGGAAACACAAGTGGGTATTGTGTTTTAATAGAATTTTAAGCTTAAAGCCCCATGTAAAATGAAAATTTCACTCTTGTATTCAAGAGAATTGCTAGCAGTTGAAAGGACTGTTTGGTTTGTTTGTCCAAACAGGCTTTGAAACGTAACCAAATAAACAATAACTAGCAATGGCACCTTGGTGTGCAATGGGTACGCCGAACAGTTGTGGAAGGTCAATTAGTGATAGGTTCTGGTTTATAACTAATGAAAAGCCAATACTTAGACATTAAGTAGCAATTGAAATAGCAACCAAAGTTTTTATTTATGATCATCGTGGTTTAAAATGTGAAAGCCCAATTGTGGTGATAATGTAGTACTATTTGCAACATGCTCTTAATTTCATATTTCTTATCCTTGATTTTGTCTTCCAATTTGGAGATTATAGGCAGAAATTACCTGAAACATATTTCGAGGATCCTACCCTTGTTTAAGAGTTTCCAACACCATTGCAAGGAGTGTGTAGCAGATTAAAAAGTGTCATGAATGCATAGCACATTTATTAAGAAACAAAAAATGTGTAGATGGAAATGGAACCTACAATTTTTCTGACTAGAAGAAGAAAAAGCACGGTACAGACAGGGAATTTAAGCAGCTTTTGCAAATTTGATACCAAATTAGCCTCCATAATTGGAAATATGTGAATTGCATAATTTTTCCTTTTAGATTAATCCCCACATCTGTTGCTTTTCAGAAATCTGAGAGCATTGCTTTCCCCACAAAACCAGTGATAGTACCAAACAAAAGTCAGATTAAAGACATGAAAATCGTAATTCTTCATTTGAAAATTTCAAGCAGTAAATCGACATATCAAAAACCCGAACAATGTCATTCATTATTATGCAACATTCACCAACAAGATTTCTGATTGGCAGGAGGTCCAAACACGCCAAGCCTGTGAGGAAGGCTGTACTGGCAAAAACAATTCATTAAGGAAACCTGTCAGGAGAAATATTTTGATGAGACAAGGGGGATGTGATAGCCTATTGAGCGCAGGCTCCTCTTTTATTTTCATTGATTAAAATGCCTGAACAACCTATATTTATGATTGCCTTCTATTTTTGCTTCCGATGAAATTTTTATTCAAATGGCCAAAACTATGTTACAGAAGAGCATGCTTGCTGTTTGTTTCACTGGATTCAAATAATCAGATTGATATTATGAAGCTATGAATTTTGTATTTATTTAAGGTATAAAATCTGAAACATGCCCCAAGTTCCAATCATGTCATATGATTTTCTGAAGCCTGAGAATTGGTCAGTGCAAAGCCACAACTATCGTAGGTCACAATGTCAGTATATGAAGTGTGGGAATTGTGAGACTTTGTTATATAGCTAATAATTGAAGTTGGGTTAAAAATTGATATTCAATATTGAACTGAAGTATCACATTTAGCTAAGAAATCATGACTGCAATGAGAGCTTATTTTTGTTGGATTTATTCATGCAATCTAAGTACAAGTTTGCTTGAATAAGAGGAAATTTCACATGAATAGATAATTATTCAGAGAAAAATGTTGGGATAGGAAATCGGATAGTGCTCTTCCGATTACTGCCAATATACTTAATATTGAAATGAGTTTTACAGCTGTCAAATATTTCCTACTTCTCCCAGTCGACAGCCTGTGGCCCATTTTGTAATAAGTTTTTCTCTAAAATTTTAAATTTCAGCCGGTCTAACCCAAAGAGGAGAGAAGCATATTTCTATGCTTGTTTAACTCCTCTGCTTTCACCTTTGCTGGAATTTAAATGCGTTGATGCAGAATGCAAAGAACAGAGACAATATGACGTGCACTACAGCGACTCTACCTAAGAAATCATGCTTGTATCCAAAATAATCCTCCACAAACTGATTTAGTGGTTGGGAACTTTCACCAGTCACTTGTAATTGGTTTGTGACATCTCCATACTGTGAGGCAATTAGACCATACACAGTCCATGAAACATGGCATATTCAGTAGTACCAAAACCACGAGTTTGGAATTTTCTGCATCAAATATAAAAATGAAGAAACATGAGAATTGGAAGAAAACTGCACAGTTGAACAACTATTGACTTCTAAGAAGATTAAAAATTCATACTAGGCACCCGCAACAATAAAAAGAGTCTTGTTGCTCCTGATGTTCAAAAGATGTCTAGTTAGCTAATAAGGTAATCAGAAGCTAGGTATTCACTAGGGCTAGAAATAGGTTATTTGATATTTTGGTAGTCTGTGTAGCTAAATTTTTTTGGAAAGTAGGATGTCTTGAATGGAACTACATCCGATTTTATGCCAACCTTCCAAAAGATTGTGTGAATAAGTATCTAACACTATTATAGTCAGGGCTCCGCCAGTAAGTCCACCATTGCTTCCAGAAACAAGACTTGAATTGTCCAAAGAATGACTGAGAATACTGCGTTGGAAAGTGAAGTTCTTCTGCTTGTGGGGGTGGAGTACTGAGCTCTTTCACCAATGCTTCGTTTCACCTGAATATTTAAAAAAATGGCTCAATGTAAAATATTAGTTTTAGTTGTATGTTGGCTTCTCTTCTGTCCGTGTGTCTTCGTGGTTGCAAATTGATGCCAAAGATTTGTTTCCTAAACTTGCAGTTATTGGGCAGGGTTCTTCTGGAGAAGTGTACGAGGGTTTATGGCTTGGAGTGAAGGTTGCTGTTAAGGAGATCCCCATATTTTGCGAGGATTTTGGCTCTCTACTGCAAGTGGAAATTGCCGTGCACGCAAAGCTGCAGAACCCTTTCATTGTTCAATTGATAGGTGTTTGTTTGACAGAACAGAAAAATATTGCTATCTTGTAATGGAATTCGTCAGCTCCAGCTTGGATAAAATACTGGAAGAACGAGTCAGAGGAAGACCACCTTTGCCACTACCTGTTGCAGTTGACACAATGCTTCAAATCTCAAGGGCAATGGAGTACCTTCACAGCCAAAGAATCATGCACATGGATCTCAAGGCATCTAATGTGCTCATAGAGCCTTTAAAAGTGCCAGAATTTAAAGCACAAGGGTACGGGCGAGTTAAGCTGTGTGATTTTGGGGAGTCCAGTTTAAGGCTTTACATTTTCCGGTCCCCTGAAGTCACCAAGGGAACTTGTTACTGGAGGGCGCTGGAAGTCTTCCAATATCCCCAAGAAGGTTTTAAAATAGACGGGGAGATCCTAAAGCAATATAATCATAAAGCAGATGTATACAACTTTTCCATGATTTGTTATGAGATTCTAACGGGAATGCAGCCCTTTGAGAGAGTGGATACCAGGAATGTCTACGGATTGATAATACGAAACAAAAGACCGAGATTACAATACAGCCTAAGGTTAAATAAATACAATAAACTGAAATCATGGGAAGTGGCTTACCTACAGATTCTGCGGAAATTGTGTCGCAGGAAATTTTCAAGAAACCCCAAGTTCTGTACTGTTGCTGCTTCAATCTATTGATAGTAAAGGGGCTAAAAGCATTAGCGTCGGGAGAAGCAGTAACATATGGAGTTGAAACCATTAATGGTGAGAGAAATGCGAGTTACCTCAAGTTTCTGCACAAATCGCTGATAAAAAAGGAGGTCACGAAAGTAGGGCAGATATTAACATTAGGTAGATAATTTGGAAGGAGATTTAAACGATCAACGGTTGTGGAAGGATGGAGAACCTTGCCAAGCGCCTTCGTGCTTTCCAACCGTCGACCGTAAAAATGAGCTTCGAAAGCTCAATGAGGGACACGCCTTCGGCGTAATTATGTTGCTGCTGGAGCGTTCTACAGTGGCAGTAAGATGTGCTCATATCAATTACTTATAAAATAAAATAAAACTAGTATGATATATTGACAACGTCATCTCAGTACTGAATTATTTTATTTACAAAGACTTAATTCTATTTTATTTTAGAATTATTTAAAAATTATTTTATTTTATTAATATTATTACGTGTTTAATAAGTTATTTTCTTTTATTTTAAAATTGTTTTATGCTATTGTAAAATGTCTCTACATATAAGTAAAATAAACAATATAGATAAAATAAATAGTTCTAAAGTAAAATAAAATATTAATTCATAAAGTATGGTGTATTTTAAGTGGTATTGTTTTCCAATTTATAGTTGCACATTATTATTTAATGTCAAAGTTACAATTGATAAAAATCAAAATAATAAAATAGTAATCACTATGTAAAGAATGGTGTCTATATTAATGTCACATACTTTGTTTTTAAAAAGCCTTTAAAAATTAAAAAAATGCATATTTAAAAACTAGACATCATCATTTATGGGTTTTAATTTTGCCAAAAAAAATCTGAAAAAAACTCATCAATAAATTCAATTTTCCTCTTAATGTTTATGGCCTTGTACTTGCAAGTCTAAGACTAAGGGGTGGATTTCCAAGCTTTGGGTTTCAAATTTTATGAAATGTGTACAAGCTCTAAAATGTGTATTCATTCTAAAAGAAGCAAGAATATGATGTAATTAAAAATGGGTACTTATTCTTGTAGAGTTTATTTTTTTCAACATTTCCTCTAAAGTGGACCCAACTTATTGCTTCCATCCAAATTTGTACTCTCTTAACTATAATTATCCCAACCAATTTTTAAAAATACTAAATGCAACAAAAAATAGGGGACTACACCAAATATTGTTATATATTAGTGAGAAATATAGGAACACTTTTATGTGCATGCAACATTTTATCATCTTAATCTTAACTATTTAAAAAACAAATAGTAGTTTAAAAACTAGACTCAAAATACTACAATTTTCATTCTGCCATATCTTCAAATTTTGAATTCTAAGTTTAGATTAGTTGATTTCAAGAAAACAAATAACCTCTTTTGAAGCCCTTTTGTATATAGTTTCAATGCACTTATTGGCTTATCTTATTGGGACTAATTTATTTTTCCTCAAAGTTTTATTTAAGAGGGGGTGCTAGTGTAATTACATAATTGCATCTTATATTGAATTTATTAGGTAATTTATTTAATTTACTTAGATAAATTAAGAAATAAAAGAATATGTCATCTTTTCAATATAAATTAGCAGAAAAAAGCCACATGTCAACTCTTTGATGGATGGAAGACTTGTGTCACATCTACCTCAATCACTTCTTGATTGATGGTACTTAGATGCCACCACTCCCTCATCAAGTAAGTTCACTTGACACCACTACTCCTACATAGTAAGTTATTCTTCTAGTTCATTGCTCCTCTAGGACAATTGTCACCTTAATTTATGCATCATAAAGTCTATTTATTGAAGTCCATACAGGGAAGAGGATCCAGTAGTTGAGTGCCCTAACCTCACGTTTCTAATTATCCTATGTGGAAATTTCAAATCACTCCCTTTTTTTTTTACAGGGGCTTACTTGGTAAGTCCCCTACTTATAGCTAAGGTTTTAGGGCCACATCATCAAATATGATGCCACATCAGCATGCTTTTTGTTAAGGTGTCCAAAAGGACCAAAAAAAAAGTGCTAACAATACTTGTGCATTCACATCACCCAGTACTTGAATGATGATGTGACATCACATCATTGGTTGCTTTTTAGATCAAAGGAATACATTTTGTTTAATTATGGGTAGTTATCCTCAACGCTAACAACTTTAAAGTCACAAGTATTGATCCAATATTGAAAAATATATTGGACATTAAATATAAACAACTACTATCACAACTATTGAAACATGCTCAACTACTAGATCCTTTCCCATATATATATGAATGTTATTATCGTCCTTTTGTTTGTTCTTGAATTTATATTATTGCAATGTTGTTTTGTTCTTAATAATTTTATTATTAAGAATTAATTATTAAATCTAATAATGTACAATATCCATTGTACTAAACAATTTATTAAATACAACTTTGTTGAGCATAAACTTTTTTTTATTAGTTAAAGGAAGTTCCAATAATGGAACCTTTAGATTCACAATGTACTTGTGTTATGTTAGTTTTATTCATGACTTATCCAAAAAAAAAGCTTGTGAGGAACTTGTTCTCATAATCAAGGTTTAGTGCACAAAATAAGGTTTATATGGAATCATGATAGATATACTTTGTCAATTAGTTTGATTTTTTTAGAGGATTCCATTTCTCTAATTTCATTTCCTCGTTAATATTTTCTAATTTCATCTCTTTGTTAATATTATTTGTTAATATTATTTGTTGATCTTGTTAGCCGGAATTAATATTATCTGTTGATCCTGTTAGCCCAGCCCAAACATAGTAGAAAAGAAATTGAATAAGATTCTTATCTTTTCTCATATTCAAGGTTTAGTGCACAAAATAAGGTTTATGTAGATTCCATTTCTGTGATTTCATCTAATTGTTATCAATGGTTCATAATGCTTCATAATGCTTCAAATAGAAATGAAATAGAGTATTATTATATTTCATTGTCTTACATAAGAATGTAAACATTCTTATTTTATAGGCAAGAACAACTGCCACATAACTATGTAAACTGAAAATATTTTAGAAAATTTACAAATGTGTTACCCCTGATGATTAACAAGGCAGCAGGTCTTGCATTTTAAATTTGACTTCCGGTGATCACCAACTTAATCCTTAACTGTTTCCATTATTTGTGGAAACTGATTCAATCTTTTTTGCATCCTTGATGCTGCATTAGTGTGAATTTCTATGCTTCTGTTTTTTGCTTCATGTTCCTATAATCAGAATTTGCAATAGAAGGAAAATAATTCTTGATATTCCAATTCATAGTGACTTCATGCTCCAAAGAAACAGTTTGGCACATATATAATACAATATTTTCAGATGTATACCTTACTAGGGTTGATAAGGTTATCATAGAATTACACAGGGCAAGGAGCTTGATGATCAGGATATCTCTTCGTCGTTGCTCTCTACTTTCTTGTAAATAAAGCAACTGGAAAAAGCAAGATAGATGCATAGAAATAGTGCACTCAATGCAGCCAAAAGCCAATAGCAGTAGTCCAAATGTGCTTTGTTTAGGTTGTCCGCAAACCAGTTCTCTTTATTGCCTGTGCTGCTCACTTTCTCAATAACAGAAATAAGAATACTGCTCAAAAAACTGCTAACTCCAAATACACTCAAATAAAGAGCAATTCCCAAGCTTCTCATTGTGTCAGGCATCTGATCATAAAAGTACTCTTGCAAGCCTATCGTTGCAAACGTTTCAGATATGCCAAACAGAATATATTGTGGAAGCATCCAAAAAATGCTCAAGGGAATTGTTGCATGGGGTATGTCTACCAATCTATATTCCTTTGCCGCTTGGAGCCTTTTCCTTTCTACCAATGCTGCAACGACCATGGCAATAACAGAAAAGAATATACCAACACCTATTCTCTGAAGCAATGTTATACCACGCTCGTTTCCAGTAATACTTCTGGCAAGTGGAACAAAGATTCGATCATACATGGGCACCAGCACAAGAACAGTCAGGCTAATAAAGATTTGCAAGGTTGCTGCAGGAATTTCAAAATTTCCACTGATCCTCCTATTCATTGTGGCACCCTGTTTTGTGAAAAATGTTGAAGGTTGTTGAAAAACCATCCCATACATCAAACAAGCCACCCAAATGGGTAGCAACCTTAAAACAAGTTTCACCTCTTCAACCTGTGTGACAGTGCATAGCCTCCAATCAATATTTGTTTTATGTTCATAGTCTAAACCAATTGCGACTGTTGCTTTGTCAAGAAGCCTACAAAACAGCAGATAATTATTTTCAAGTTTGTCAATACCATTTTTAAAAGCATAAATTTTGATAATAAAACAAAACAAAACTAGGGCTATTTGTGATTCTTTCAGTTGACACACAACAGTATTGATAAGATAGCTTCCGAATTCAACTGTGCATGTTTTTCATTCGATGCTTTGGATCATGCAGCAGTATAATTACATGCATATAACCATGTAGAGAAAGGATTACCTGAATTGGTTTGTGGGCATAAGCTTTCTTGTTTCACCCTTACAAAATTCTTGAGTCACATACAACTTTTGTTCTCCATGAGAAGGAATACTCATAGAAACATTCCACTTGCGAATCGCTGCAACAAAAACTTGAGCAATTCGAGTTACTGGACTGGCAGAAGGCAGTTTATGCCGGTACATTCTTTTCCCACACAAGAAAACAGAGAATGCTATTCCCATGGCTATAGTTGGAATGCCAAAACCCAAACCCCACCCAACATTTTCTTGAATGTACACAAGCACAGAAACAGCTGAAATTGAGCCAGTGCATATACCGAAATACCACCAATTGAAGAATGAACTCTTATACTTCCTCTCTGTTGGATTTCCCTCATCAAATTGATCGGCGCCAAACGCTTGTAAACAAGGTCTGTGACCTCCTTCACCCAAAGCAACCATGTATAGGGAAACAAAGAAAAACTTCACCTGAAACGCTGAAGGTCTGGAGCAAAAAATTGATGTTTCGTTGCATGAGGATGGGCTAAAGAACGTCAATGAAGCTGAAAGAGTTAGACAGAGTAACCCCTGCAGCCAGAGAACATCTCAAGAATTAGTTTTACCCATTTTCTCGAAAGCCCAACTATTTGTAAATCAAACAGAAACCCAAGCCAAATTTCTGCTCTTCTTAATTGTGCATGAGTTTATAACTAAAAGCCCAAACTTGGATCTTCAGTAAGGCACTTGCTTTCCAGGTAACTAAAATATCAAAGTGAAAGATACTCGCTTTCCTGGTATTTCTGAATTCCTAACTAAAAGTCCTAAACGAGATATTCAGCAAGGTAACCTCTTCTTGTGAACAAATGCACTTAGCCAAAAGCAGGGAAAATTTTAAGCAACTGGAAATATCTTTAGGAGTTTGAAACGGTAAGCAGATCTTTTCAAATTTTATGCAAAAAGAGTACATGTATTATAGGCTAATATTGGAGAAAGGTACTCAAAGATCAACTTCATTTTTTTCCTTTTACAATATCATTGAGAAAAATGTTATCTTTGCTATCTTAAGATGCTAAATCCAATATTTCTGCAAGTGATTGAAGCTCTGGTGGACTTCCTGAAAACTTAATATGGTTGCTGTACACAGCTGAATTGGGTTGCCATTTAGTTCAATGAAATGCACTCTGTATGTTAAAAATGCAGAATTCGCTAATAATGAAACATAATGCAACAAAAATAAGATTTGGGTTCCAAGCAAACTGACCAGCACATAAAGAAGAGATGACAGAAGAATAGTCCAATACCGACCCAAAAAGGAATCTGCAACAAATGCTCCAATTAGAGGAAACATGGATACAGCAGCCCCCCAGAGGTTAACATTTTTTGCAGCAGTAGCAGTGCTCTGTTGCATTACATTTGTGAGATATGTGATCAAGTTGGAAGAAATACCACCGTAGGCCAATCTCTCTGCAATTTCAACAGTAATGATGAAAAGAGAAGATGTCCATCCTCCTGTGCGAAATCTGGTGACAGGCCTTCCATGGAGGTCTGTAGATCCATCCTCAGTTATGTTGGTAATATCATTGAGGAGTGGGAATTCACAAGGGGAGGAGGAAACTTCTCCATAATTTGGCTCTTCCTGCCTGTGCAAGTTGAAGTAGGGAACACAGGTGGGTATTGTCTTTTTATAAAATCCTGAGCTAGTGATCCCATGCAAGATGAAAATTTCAGTCTTGAAACAACTGTTTGGTTTCTTGTCCAAGCACGTAGTCTCATGTTGCTCCTGAATCAACGCCAAATAGTAATAAAATAAACAATAATTATATTGCTACAGGAGCGTTCTACCGTGGCAGTAAGACGTGATAGTGTCAAATAGTTATAAAATTAAATTAAATAAATAAACTATTATAGATATATTAAAAACATCTACCTAGAAGTCAAAAGTTAAGAAATATCAGTGTTGGATTATTTTATTTATAGAGTTATTCTTATACTTTAAAATTACTTAAAAATCATTTGGTTTTGTTTATATTATTATGTATTTAAAGGATTATTTTACTTTATTTTAAAACTGTTTTATGTTATTGTAAAATGTCTTTAGTTATAAATAAATAAATAATGTAGATAAAATAAATAAATAGTTCTAAAGTAAAATAAAATAAATCTTAAATAATATATTAATTTATAAAGTATGGAGTATTTTTAGTGGGATTCTTTTCCAATTTGTATTTTTCATATTATTATTTAATGAAATTATAATTGATAAAAATCAAAATAATAGATATATTAATCGTCTCCTTTGATACTAATAAATATTTAAAATAAAAATATATTTATATTAAACAAGTGTCACATAGTGGAAGTATCTTTCTTTGAAGTGTTGTCACAATAGTATTTCTTCTATAATTGATAAATAAGTTATGACAATGGTTTTGAAGTCGGTCTAATAACACCTTGAAATCAAATACATAAGGTGGCTTAGAGCTATATTCTTACAAGCTGAATGGATGGTGATTTTATTGAGCTAACGAAGTTTATAATTGTTAGCATTGAGCTTGACTCCAAATTTGATTCCTAGTGGGTACAATTGTGACAAACATAATTGAAGTTGAGTTTGCTCCTTAGAATGAATATTTGTCAAGTATTAATGAGCAAGTGATGAGAAATGAACATCAATAGTACTTGTAAAATAAATAAATAAATCTTTCCAAATGCTAAAGAGAATCTCCACCCTTAAAGCATGTCAAATTTGGGTAAATTTGAAAGGGAGGTAGGGTCAATCTAATAGCAAAATCATGTCCTATGAAAAAGGTCATGCCTAAAAGGATTGAAAAAACCATAGATCTGAGTCCAAGACTACTAGGATCTAGTGTAGAACTTAAAAAGGTGCTTAAGAGTTTTACAATTCCTATAAAATGGATAATGGGGATCAAGAAAGTCCCAAATGAGATAAACAAGAATCAAGCAAAAAATATTGATAAAGAATACACTAGGCAAAATGAGCCAACTTGGGCTCAAGAATAGTTGACAAAATAATCTTAAATTTGTGGTGTCAAGTTCCCATAGAGGATTGAAGATGCCATTGATGGTTTAATAGAGTTGCCATAGGGAGATGAGGTGTAAGCCATAAATATCTATTGTATAGTCAATAATTGTGAAATGGTGTATCAAGATACAATCTTTAATCTTTCCACTAGGATTTAAATTTCCTAACACCACTTTTTTGAATCATGTTAGGGGGGAATTACATTAATAAAAGTATAATAGGTCTCACAATCATGGTTGGAAAGCTAGAATTTTAACTTATCCTTAGGCTAGGATCAGAAATTCTTGGTAGTTCTATTGAAAATATCTTGTAATGATTTGACTCCTTGTTTATAAAAATTAAAAGTATGGAACCAAGGGGATTCAACTAAAGGATGGTCCTAATATGACAAAACTGAAGACCATGAAATAGACTATTGTTTAATAGGAAGGCCATTATAAAATTCATTTCTAGCCCACAGAACTCAGAGCTTGATGGGTTCCCAAGCCTTCTAGATGTTCTTAATAACAAATGTACCTTGGATTTGAATGGGTTCCTTCATAATGAGGAGACTATGAAGCCCAATACCTTTATGAGTTCGATGCATAGAGGGCACTCCGAAAGAAATACAATGTAGTATGAGATTTTTCTAGGAATCCTCACCTTCTAAGGCACTAGTGATCCATTTAGAACAAAAGAGAAATTCCTTGGTGATTGATTGAGAGTAAGCACAAACCTCCATCATCGTGAGAGATAGCAAAATTTCTAGGCCACTTAGTTAAAGATTTGTTTCTTAAGAAAATAGGCCAAAGAAAATCTTTGAGCATATTCTCAATTTTTAGAAAGGAAGCCTTAGAAGGAACCCAACAACAAGAAGAATAAACACGAGTAGTGACTAGAATTTTATATCACACTTGAAACTTGTCAGGTTTTAGTAATCTAGAAACCCTAATTCCTCTCAATTTTAAAAATAATAGATCATCATAAAACAAGAGAAGAATGAAAAATTAAATGGAATGCTAAGAGATTTGAAAACATCCCCATGATCAATCCATTTCAAATCAAAAGAATCTGACTAACTAGGCTCAAGAAGAAATGATTGCCTATAACATTGAGTTTTACCATTGAATATTGGAGCTTGAGGCCTAGAAGAATATGCCAAGGAAATGAAGGGCCTATTTTAAATTGTCATTTTCTTCAATTAAAGTAAGAAAAGAATCATCTACAAAGTGGTCATTAACAAGCTAATTACATAAATTAGTTAAAGACCATGATCTTGAGTAACTTTTAGCAGATTACATGGGTCAAAAGATATCCACAACATTTATTAGTAATCACATAAAGTATAGAGGTTGAAGAATAAGCATTGTGGATAGACCAAAATAGCTCAAAAGAGTTAGATTTTTAGTCATTAATGGTAGTTAAAGAAAATTCATATGCGAAGAACATCTTAATAGAGTGTGTACAATAGGACCCAAAACCCAACATCTAAAGCTTGGCAAAAATGAAAGACAATTCAATTTAGTCATATGCCTTAGAAAAATAAATTTTAAGAAATATTATAGGTTGTTGGAAGCATTGAGCCTATTCCATCCTTTCCTAGACAATAATGTTGTAAATGATGTACTTAGACAATAAATCTAGTTTATTCTAAATTCAAATAAATTATGGAAGAATAAACTTAAGCTTGAGTGCATAGGATTTAATGATGATCTTGTAGGATACATTTAGCAAGGTGATGCATGACCAATTACATATATTATCCAGGTCATCAGGTTTAGGTATGAACATTATGTCACTTCATTTATTATGTTACCTATTCGATTTCTATTAAATGCTTCTAAATACACTCAATACATATCTACCCCCACACTATCCCAATTACTTTTTATAAAATTCATATAGGGGAACCATCAAAGTCAAGATATTTTTCATTTGACATAGGTAATACAACCTTATGTACAAGTCTTTCATTGTGATAAGGTGTTCACAAAGAGTGCGTTGAAATGTGGAAACTTGATAAGGCACAACATTTAAAAATTATTGTAGAGTAATGACTCAAGTGAGAGTGTGATTGTTGGCTATAAAAACTTGCTCATAATATTGGAAAAAATCTTGGAGAATGCTAGCAAGTTCTCTTAGAAGTTGCTAACTAGATCCTTAATTTTCTTAATGGATTGAGATGTATGATGAGTTTGAAGATCTAGGAAGAATTCCTTAGAGATCCAATCTCCAATCTTAACATAGTCAAGTTGAGCTTTAATTTGGGCCCCATGGATAGCATGGGCATCAACAACCTAATTCAAGTGATGGAGCTTTGAAACATACAAATAAGCCTCTAAATCAAAGGGTCATTTTTCCAATGTGGTGGTGCCTTGGAAAAGATCTAAGGTGGTGGTCTTGTATGAATGAAAAAAAAAGGTAAGTTGGAACCCATAAATGTGTAGGAAGTATAAAGCATTTTTGGTAGAATCATTCCACCAATCTAACATATCTCATAGACAAGACATGGCTCTAGATTCTAAACATGTTGAATATGAGCTAATGTGGCTTTGTGAGAAAGTAGTTCAACTTGTTTAGAAAAATGAGTCTTCATGGTGGGTTTGGAATTTTTTTGATTCAATACAAAACTATACTAAATAGTGGTCCAAAAGGACAACATCAAACAAAAGACTTAATCTACAAGGAAAAACAACTAGCAAAGGAGAATAAATATTGAGTTGACAACATGGCCTAATCAAGCTCCTTAAGGATCCTTTTAGGGCCCACTCTAAAGTTTCTCCATGTGTACCACAATGTATGATCATGGCAGTAGCCAATATTGGGATCAAAGAGCACTAATGTATTACACATAAGGTATCATTTAACTCTCTTTTTGCAACTGATAGGAAAGGCCCCACATTTATCATAGGCCATCTCAATCATATTGAAATCCTTAGATAGAACCCAAGTACTCACAAATATTTAAATTTTAGTTTGTCTCTAGTGAGAAGATTACTCAACTACATCATTCAAGGTATCAACATTAATAATTCCAAATGAATTATTATCAATGTTGAAAATTGTTGGGAATAGGATGCCATTTAATTGCAATCCTGAACATATTTCATGTATCTCCTAAGTCTTTGGAAAGTGTTCCCCAACACTAGGATTAGAAAGAGATTAAATTTGAATGAAATGAACATGTAAATTGACATTTGTAATAAATTCTAAATGATAGGAACATGTGGGAATGCCCAAGAAGAGTTCCTACAAAATAGGAGCACATGGGGCACCCACATGGAAGGTGGAACCTAACTTGAGTTAAGTTTGTTGTTTGGAGGAAAAGATAACACTTCAGTAATGCATGTAAAGACCCTAGAAGTTAGGTATTGATGTTTACATGCATAAAGTTCAGCTCAGTTCAGATCAAATCAGTTCAATTCAGTTCAGTTTAGTTCAGTTCACTTCAGTATCAGTTCAGTTCAGTTCAGTTTAGTTCAATTCAATTCAATTCAGTTCAGTTATGGTTCAATTATCTCCAGTTGCATGTAGTTAGTTTGAGTTGCATGTTAGTTGACTTCGGTTGAATTGAATTGCATGCTAATGACTTGAGTTGCATGACAGAAAACAAGTGATACATTCAGTTAAGTGGGGATGATCAATCATGCATCCTGTTTGCAAGAATGGTGGAGAGATATGTTTCAGTTACCATAGATCGACTTGGACCCACCTTGGGCGCCCACCTGGCATCTTGGAGTTAACACTTTTGCATGATAAGATATTTTATAAGGCTGATTTAAGTGTGCCCATTCTTGGTTGCCAAATTTGAGGAAAAGCTTGCAAGATATCTTCAAAATCAATGTTGAGTTATGAATTCAATTTGGAATGCCCAAATTGATGGACTTGGTTTGACATTGTTTTTCACGGAAGAACTCTACTTGCAAAGAATAGGAATAGGTTTTGTGAGATAAACTTTGTGCTTTGTAATTATAAACTCTTTGGAGTTTACAAGGCTCATTATTGTCTATTTATTGCAGCAAGTTGAAGAGAGTTTTATCATATTTTATTGCAGGTTGTGAAGAAGAATTGTTGAAGGAAAAAGAAACATCTCAAGCAAGGATTGATAAATAACTATTGTAATCTTGTTCTAAGGTTAAATAATACAAACACTATTGATTCTGGTGGTGGAGTTTTTTCCTGAAAGGGTTTCTCCACGGTATATGTTGTGTCACTTTTATCTTTTGTTCTTATTCTTCTACAATCTTCTGTCTACTTGTACAAATCGTAAAATGAATCTAAACAAATAATCATCCATAAAGAATTTGTAACAAAGAACACTTATTTAGATCTATTGTATAATAGTTTTACAAGTTTTAAGGCTACATAATTACCTTCGTTTTCAACATTTGGTATCAGAGAAAATGGTTGGGTAGAGTTTGGGACACCTTTCTTTTAAAAGTTTGAAGATTTTTTGGTTGTAGTGGGAGATTTTACTATTGTGTTATTTCTGATTTTGAAAAATAAGTTTGTTACAATGAGTTTTAATTCTTGTTTAGATATTGAAAGATTCAATGGATCTAATTATGAGATGTGGAAACTAAAAATGGAGGATCTCCTTGAAAGAGAGATAAGTGGTTAGTTGTTGGTAATGAGAAAAAGTTACCTACAATGATCTCAAATGAGGATTGGGCTAAGCTTGATAAGAAGGCAAGAGGGACCATAAGATAATGTCTTTTTGTTGTTGTTCTCTTGAATGTTTTAGAAGAAACTACTGCATATAAGTTGTGGAAGATAATAGGTGATATTTATCAAACTAAAAGTCTTACTAATAAGTTGTATCTGAAAAGACAGTTGTACTCTTTAAAGATGAAAGATGGTGATTCCTTGCAAATCATTTGAAAGCTTTTAATTTGATTCTAAGTTAGTTAGCATCTGTAGATGTAAATCTAGAAGATGAAGATAAATGCATTTTGTTACTTTATTCTTTACTAGAATCTTGGGAAAATCTAATTGTTGCTATCAGTGGTAGTGGTGTAGATTTGAAGATGGACAATACAATTCCTACTCTCCTATTAGAGGAGATGAGGAGGAAATCTAAAACAGAAATCCAAGATGCCTTGCTTGTAAAAGGAAGGCCTAATAAAAAGGAACCTATGGGAGACAAGGAAGGGAAGTGTAAGTTCGAAGGACGGAGTAAGGTAAAGTGTTGGAATTGTGGGAAACTAGGACATGTGAAGAAGGATTATAAGAACAAGAAAAAGAGTTTTGATTCTTCTATAGAGGAATCCTCGGATGACAGTAATCATGCATTGATAATTTCATGTAAAAATGTTAGTGATGACTCTTTGCTTCATGAAGAGGATGGTAGTCATGATTCCATGTGTACCTCATACCATGATTCAGTGGGAGTTGTTGGCAATGACGTGGATGCATCATTGGTAAGGTCACCCTCATGTAATTGGGGATATGTTTTTTCTTGGTTTACAGTGGTTGCTATTATGTCATGATTTACTCTTGATACGCATTTAGAGTTTGGCATGGTACTTGTTCTCTTGAGACTAGGATGTTTATGTATGTTATGATGCATGTGATCTCCTTGGAGGAGATGGTTAGATCATGTTGTCATGTTTATGTTCCTAATTCATGATTGGAGCTTTGACATTGATCTTGTGTAGTTCTCTTATGTATTAGGTACATTAATCATTTGCTTGATTACTTCATGATAGTGTTATGTTGCATTTGGAGTTTAGCATGGATTGGTTGGTTACAGGTTCTCATGGATACTTGGAGAAATAGGTGAGGCTTGAGTTATCTTATGGTAAGAGATATATGTTGGAATGGTTTCTTGTACGAAAAGCTTTTTCAACAGTAAGACTGAGAAGCATACACCTTGGTTGCACATGATTTTAACACATTTAGTTGTTTCACATGCCTCCAAAGAGGCAGTTTGGTTATAGAGACTTGGGAAAGGTATTGGTTTTAATTGAAAGTAAGTTAAACTTGAATGTGATAGTCAAAGTGTTATTTGTTTAGCCAAAAATCCTATGTATCATGCTCATACTAAGCATGTTGATGTTCAATATCATTTTGTGCGAGAAATGGTTGAGAGTGGGAAGGTATTAATTGAGAAAGTTGACACTTTGATTAATCTTGTAGATTATCTCACTCGTTCCTACAAATAAGTTCTCTTGGTTTTGAGTATTAATCATTTGATTAGAGCTTCATGATTATGCAGGTTGCATTTGAAGTTGGCATGGATTGATTGGTTGGTGCAGAAAGGCCATTGGCCTTGAGTCGTGTACTTGATTTATAATAATGATTCTTTGTTTAAAATAATCACAATGTATAATGTCAAGTGGGAGAATGTTGGGAATAGGATTTCATTCAATTGCAATCCTAAACATATTTCATGTATCTCCTAAGTCCTTGGAAAGTGTTCCCCAACACTAGGATTAGAAAGAGATTAAATTTGAATGAAATGAACATGTAAATTGACATTTGTAATAAATTCTAAATGATAGGAACATGTGGGGACGCCCAAGAAGAGTTCCTACAAACTAGGAGCACATGGGGCACCCACATGGAAGGTGGAAGGTGGAACCCACCTTGAGTTAAGTTAACTATTTAGAGACAAAGATAACACTTCAATAATGCATGTAAAGATCCTAGAAGTTAGGGATTGATGTTTACATACATGGACTTTAGTTTAGTTTAGTTCAAATCAATTCAATTCAATTTAATTCAATTCAGTTCAATTTAGTTCAGTATCAATTCAGTTTAGTTCAGTTCAGTTCAATATCAGTTAAGTTCAGTTCAGTATTAGTTCAGTTTAGTTCAGTTTAGTTATGGTTTAATTATCTTTAGTTGCATGTAGTTAGTTTGAGTTGCATGTTAGTTGACTTCAGTTGAATTGAATTGCATGCTAATGACTTGAGTTGCATGACAGATAATAGGTGATGCATTCAGTTAAGTGGGGATGATCAATCATTCATCCTATTTGCATGAATGGTGGAGAGATATGTTTCAGTTAACAGAGATTGACATGGACCCATCTTGGGCACCCAAGTTGGCATATTGGAGTTAACACTTTTGCATGATAAGATATTTTATAAGGCTAAGTTAAGTGGGCCCATTCTTGGGTGCCAACTTTGAGGAGAAGCTTACACAATATCTTTGGAATCAATGCTGAGTTATGACTTCAGTTTGGAATGCCCAAATTGATGGACTTGGTTTGGCATTTTTTTTCATAGAAGAACTCTACTTGCAAAGAATAGGCATAGGTTTTGTGAGATAAGCTATGTGCTTTGTAATTGTAAACTCTTTGGAGTTTACAAGGCTCATTATTGTCTATTTATTGCAGCAAGTTGAAGAGAGTTTTATCATATTTTATTGTAGGTTGTGAAGAAGAATTGTTGAAGTAAAAAGAAGCATCTGAAGCAAGGATTGATAAAGAATTATTGTAATCTTGTTCCAAGGTTAAATAATATAGGCACTATTGATTTTGGTGGTGAAGTTTTTTCCCGAAAGGGTTTCTCCACAGTATATGTTGTGTCACTTCTATCTTATGGTCTTATTCTTCTACAATCTTCTTTTCTACTTCTACAAATGGTAAAATGAATCTAAATAGATAACCATCCACAAAGAATCTATAACAAAGAACACTTATTTAGATCTACAGTATAATAGTTTTACTAGTTTTAAGGCTACATAATTTACCTTCGTTTTCAACAAAAAAGAGCCCACAATGCATGATTAGTGGGTCACATCCTTTGTCAACTATGTTGATGCCAAATAAGAGATAGAAATGTGATGAAACCACCTTGAACTATCTCATGATTTCTACAAAAAAAATGGCTAGTAGGCCAAATGACACAACATGCAACAAAATAATAAAAATAGGAAATTCAACCTCTTTCATATAGGGAATGTCTAGAATTATAAATCTTTATCAAGTGTCATTCATGGAATAGTTTTGTGGGAGGTCCATTAGACCTCAAACATTCTAGGACATAAAATTCTTGCATGATTGTTGAGGGTTGTACCATTGTGTTCCAACTCATTCAAATATGAATCTATTTTACAAAAACTCCTTTGAACTACAAAAACCTATATGAATGAGAAGTTGAATAGGTCACCATTTTTCTAGCACATGTTTTATTTTTAACATCTTAAGTGGGTTACATGAGATTTCTTTTGACCACTACAATTTTTGAAGTGTAATGAGCAATGATGACTTATTGAAAAGACAAAATAAAATGCCACTAGTGGTGCTCAAGTGAATTTAAAATTATCCACATCAATAAATGTTTCCCCATGAGAGGAAACAAAATATTTCCCCATGGTTTGAGGTTTTGAAACAACACCTTGAGAATTTCAAAGATTTCTACCAAATTTAATAGATTGCTCAAGTGAAGCACCACCATTAGTACCATTATTATTGCATTTACAACTAACCACAATAAATCGTCCATCCTCTTTTATGTAGAAGGTGGATTTTTAGCTATTGGTTGAGCAATGAACTTGCTGTGGGGAGGATCCAAAGGGAAGTCTCAAATCTTATGCTTGGAGGATTTGCAACAATAACAAGTATTTGGTAAGTTCAAATAGATGACACATTGACCATGCTTCATTTTTCCAATATGCATATTAATCATCTCCTTGAAATCCTTAGAGAGGTCAACTTTAACATATACTCTTTTCTAGGATCAAGCCAAAAAGAACTTGTCTGGTTAGACACAAATGATAATGCCTAAGGAAGAGGTCATTTTGGTTAATAAATTCCATCATGGTAAGGGAAACCCAAAGAAAACAACTGAAATAAGGACACAAATACATTTATCATTTGAGAAAAGGAAATCTCTAGTCCAGGGTGAGAACACTAACAAGGAAAAACAAACATATTAAGGGCCATGCTTGAGAATAACCTCAACAATACTTTCTTTAGAAAACTAAAAAAGAAAAAGCTCTTGGTAAGGTTTTGCATGGCATCAAGGAAAATCCCATGTGGGACCCAAGTCTTGATCACACAGTCTTCCATCACGCTTTTCAGGGGACTCTTCTCATAAAATAACCTATCAAAGTACTTTTTAAAAACTATTAGCATGCACTATCAAACTCAGGAATGAGAAGAACCACATATAGGGGTGTTTTGGTGGATGCATCTCATGGAACACATTGAGAACAAACTTCCTATAACACTTGAGAAAGGGAGCCATTATTGTGCATCATCAAAAATTTCACTACAATAACAATTGTAGAGTTACTATTTGGTTGATGTCATTTGGAAGGGGAAAAAAGTGCCCATAAGCATGACAACCTAGAAGTAATTACAATAAATGTAGGGAATCATGTCAATTCCTACTTCAAAAAGTGGTATGACATCAAGGGGATATAAACCAACAACAACAAAGACAAAACCCTAACGCAACAAAAAAAACCTCACCTACAAACTCTTTTTCATGAGTGTGAATTTAAAATTCAATAGATTTTATCTATAGGACTTGAGTTTCAACATAACATTGGTGAATCTATCTTAGAACCAAATTCATGTAATCAAAATATGTTAAGACTATATGGTAGCTTTATTAGGCTAGTGAAAACCATATACATTTATTGCAAAATTTAAATTTTTGTATTAATTAATTTTTAAAAATAAATTAATAACTAAAATGTATTGATTTTATAAAACAAAAATATATAAAAATAAATCCAAGGAATAAAACAAGTCTTTAAATAAATGAAAACAAGTAAATAATGTAGAAATAAAATAAAATAATTCTTAAAAAATAAAATAACTCTTAAGTACGATAAAAAAACTCTAAGTAAATAAAAATAGGCAGACTACTCAACTACATTTTGTTTGGAAAGTGCTACCATGAAGCTCCAAAAGCCATGTTCAAAAGAGAAAAAAGCAATAATAATCATCACTTAAAGAAAGGAAGAAATGTGGTAATATAATTTTATAGTTTAGAGTGGAATATGCTAATTATGCCTGGCATGCTAGCCATATAAAAAAATTAGTCATAGGAATATGTCAAGCAATTAGTTCATACAGATATTTTATGATGAATGTTGAGAATCATGATGTTTGTTGTCAAAATATTTATTCTTTGTTAGAGACTCATTATTGTGTTCAATATACATGTGTGATCTTACAATAGTGTGTTCCAATTTTTGATCAAAGTGAGACATTTAAATTGATATTTTAAATCAAATTTTCACTTTTTAACACCTTTAGCAATTAAATCATTAATAATTTGAAGGTTATGTGAACTAGTGATTTTTGAGATTTCATGTGTAGATTCTAATTGCATTTTTTTTTTTTAAATATGAAATAATTTGTGAATTTTTTATGTAACTTTTAATAACTTGTTTTTTATAGTTAATGATATTTTTAAAAAGTGACGTTTATACTAGATACAACACAATTTTTTTACAAAAAGGATAAAATTATAAACTTGTAAACATAGATTTGTACATTAATATCTAGTGTGCATATATTTTTTCATAATTTTTTGTTGCATATTTTTTCAATTAATTTTTTAAGTGAGATTAATAATAATTTAGGCATAGGTTTATACCATACAACATAACTATTTTTGTATACATCCATTTTTTTTATTGAAACAAGGACATCAATACTTAGTGCGTAGATATTTAAAAAATAAAATTAAAATCTATTTTACTATTTTTTGTGTGGAACAAAGACCCTATGATCTTTGGAAAACCTATTTTCACTAGAAAATGAAAAATAAATATAATAATTAAATTACATTGATTCAAATTTATACTCATTGGAAAGTTTATTTTGAGTGTTATGATCTTGCAAATTATCTTGTCATTTTCATCCAATTTGAAGGTCCAACTAAAGGTTTGAAAATAAAAATAAAAAAATTGAGGAAAATTTGTGACATATAGTGTGAGAGGCTATCAAAGGACTTTTGTTAGAAGGTCCTCCATAATCAATAAATAATTCAAAGGAACCTTTTTTGTAGATACCTTTGTTCAAAGATACTTTTGGCCACCCAACTTTTTAAAATTCATGTCAAAAGATACTATTTTAAAATAATACCTTCGTTTGAAGATATCCTTCACTCAAAGGTATTATTTTATTGTTTTCAAATCAATAAATAATATCTTCAAACGAAGGAAATCTTCAAATAAAGAAAAGCTTCTTTCAAACATATTTTTTTGCAAAACCTTCAAACAAAGGTACCCCAGTTTAAGAAATATCTTCAAACAATTATATTTCCTACTTTTCACTCCCATTTGAATTGACAAATCTAATGTCCCAAGTTTGGGACTCGCTATTGTAGGTTTACATACGTATGTGTTATTTGTTTAGGGAATTATGAGTTGAATGAGAATTTGCAATGGCTACTTGTTTGTGGGATGTCTTTCACTTAGAGTGCATAGATTATTGGCTTGCAAACAACACCAAATTTTCACTTTGTATGACTTCACTTTCCCAAGCTACTAAAGTTCCTTTAGATTCATGGGTAACTGCATTACTCCAATAAACTCATGACTTTGTACCTATTTCATCTTCACAACAAGTGTTTCCTCTTCAAGATATAGTTTCTTAAGTAGGGCTTGACATTCTTAGTATTCCACTGGAGCAAGACATTAGAACTATCAATGAAAGGTTGCTTGATGAAGCAAATTTGAGCTCTTCAAACATTCATGAAGGCGAGATTTATGTTGAGGTACCCAAACATGGTCATACGATTACAATAAATGGTGCAATGAGTGTAGAGTCTATAGGAACATGATTCTAAAATTGAACTTGTCATATTCAATTTCTTATTCTATTGGATTTTTTTTTTGTTGACTCAAGGGTATCACCACAACTTAGCCTAGTGCCCAACACGCCTTACCTTGGTCTTACTTTTTTTCCAAGTTGGGGTTCAGGAAGGGGCAAGATGAGACGAGACTAATCCCCTGGAGATGCACACAATCCCCTGTAAACCACGTGCATCGAGTAAGCATGGGCCTCAAAATCGAACCCAAAACTAATGGGGAGTAAATCCACGACCCAAGCCAACTTCGTTATCCATGCGAGTTTATTCTATTAGATGTTATCATGGATGGGAATCACCTATAATTCTATGCTCACTACTAGACTGTACAAAGAGCCAACTAAAGAAAAATAATATATTTTTATATAAATTGGTGGGAGAAATTAAAATATATGTTACGCAAAAAATATTCTACTTATGACATGATTAGATCATTTCTAATATTAGAATTTTAGAAACTAGAGTGATGCATCTATGATTCTTGGTTCCTTTTAAAGATTTTCTTAGTCCTTTTCTCTTCATAGTTTGTTCTTAAGAAAATAATGTTCTTGGTATATTCATTGTCATCAAATAGGTTTGGTTGCCTCTTTAAAGGGGACAATGTTTAAGCTTTCCTAAGTAAATGCTTCCTAAAAGTGATCTTATAGCTTTTTCACAATATTTTACTTGATTGAGTGATTATCTCTAACTAAATGATATTTAATTATTAATGGTTAGAAGAGTGCAAGTTACAATAGCTCCTTGAATTAGCAAAAAGACAATCTTGGGAACCAAGACCATGTTAGATCTTTCTCACTTTATGAATAAACTTTTAAGGACAAATAGTGTCAAAGTTCAAAACCTACAACCTAGAAGCTAGAGAACCAAGTATTCCAAAAATTGCTTAATCTGCCCAAATAAGTAAAATTATGCACATATTTTAAAGTTTATAACCAATTGCAACAAAAAGAACATGAATCATGAAGATAGATGAGGGGCTCTATGCTTATCATGTTCATGTTTTTAAGAAAGTTCTCGTAGTTTTATTTAATGCATCCTACATTGAATTAAATTACTAAATAAGAATAAATAATATAACATTATGTTATTATACCCATTAATGATATTTGCAATTGGACAAAAGTAGACAACTTCTTGTAGTATCTATTTTAAATTTTAACAACACCTAGGAAAGGGTCAAGAGATAAAAACCCATTGCATAGATAGTAAAATGTAGCTAATTCTCTCCTCCCACCTCCTTGAACTTCATCGGGCTAAATCTATACATGCATATAAAGAGAAAAAGCTATTGGCCTACTAGAAGGGCTAAAAATGGATCTTTTTCAAAGCCTTGCCTACTTAATAACTCATTATAAAAATGCAATGAAGGATCTAACACCAAGTTGAGTAATGATGAAATTACATTAATTTTACTTAAGAATTATTTTATTTTTACGCGTTTAAGAATTATTAATTTGATTTATTTTATCAAACTAATTAAAAGTTTTATTTATTTTAGTTTTACAATCTTAATTAAAAAAATGCATATTATTTGATAAAAATGAACAAAAATATAATTTGTCTAAAAAAATTATCAGATACAATTTTTTTACTCTTGTTAATTCTTTTTGTTCAATATTAATCTACCCATTACACTAACACTTAAATTAATTTGAAGAATTATACAAAATATTATACTAAGCATTATTATAAAATTTGTTTATTTGTTAGTCTGGTTTTGGTGTTTTTGGATGTTTGACTCGATGTTGTTTGCCAGTCTGTTTCTTTGAGTTGTTTCTACTCTTTTGCTACTATTCGGAATTAGGGCTCTTCCCTGCTAATCTAATAAAAAAACATTTGTTTATTGTACCAGATCAAATTGATAACAAATACAAAACACAATATGAACAACCTCCAAATGTAAATTTATACAAATATGTCCCTAACACATAAAATATATTTAATAATTGTCCAAGCTTATACAATATATAAAAAATAGGTTTAGTAACAAATTGTATTCCTAATAGGTATTTAGAGAGGGTGGGGGAGCATCATTTTCCATTAACATCAATACCTAGATATCTGATTGTTTTGGGCATGTGAAATTACCTAAAACCCTTATTATATGGAATGCTTTTGACTTTAGACCGCACGGCTAATTTACATTTGACTAACGGCTAAACCTACCACGTCCCTCGTCTCTAGGCTTTCAACGTCACATGGGACGGCGTTTAAGTATTGTGTAATTATTGTCAATTTTAAAATAATATAAAATTAAATATATCAATTAAGACAAAAAAAATAATTGTAGTTGTTATTTAAATTTCAACATTGTCATTTTCTAACAGATAAAAATAATAATAATTAAATTTGAATCCTATACACACACTCGGTCGCATAATGGCGCAATTTTATTTTATTTTATTTTATCTTAAAGTTGTGGAGCATTGATAAATACTTTTGTCTTTATTCTTACTTTTGCTTACACACAATCAGATTTAGGCAAGGAAAATCAGAATTAGGCACGCCGTAGCATTCCATGAATATTTTTATTTTTTTATGAGGAAAATTAACTATGTACAGATATACTTTGTTATATATTTTTCATATTTAGTGGTTGGGGGTGGATTACCTAATTTAATTAACAAATTTAAATTTTAAAAGTATATGTAAAAGTTAGTATTTTTGAAGTGTCTAGTTCACTCAAATCACAAATCTATTTAAAAATAAATATTATTTTTCAGTGGTTTCTATATGGTTTTTTTAAAGATATGTATATTAGTAGCCTTTCTGATTGCAACATGTAAGATGTTAATTTAATTGGCAATATTATTTTAACATAAATTAACACTTACGTACTTATATAATGTTACTTATGCCCTCCAACTTTTTGAAACAAATCTACATATTGATTGCTTGATTGTTAAGTCTTTGATAAGCCACACTTTCATATATGGTTGCCCATAGTCTTACAAATAACCATTCCACCTATCCATATTAATGGGTCTGCCACTTACAATTTAAACAATGAAAAAATATATATTAAAAATTAAGATTGAAATATATATATATATATATATATATATATATATATATAACTTTACTCCATAGTGGCACACTTGTTGGGTTGTGTTCTATGTATGCTCCTAACTCTCTCTTTAAAAGAGCCTTTTCTTTGGGAATGACTTTGTCTTCACCTCCCTAACGTTAAGTGGATCTTGTGGTGTGACTTTAAAATGATGGAGCACCCATTTGATCATAGTTCGAACAACTCTTTTCACTTATCCCATTCCAAATTTGAGGTTTGGACCTTGGCCCTAAATTTCCTAGGAGTTCATGAACCCCTTTTGGGAAAAGTCAACATCTAAATGCCACATTGGCTCGCTTGGAACAACTATTGATATCAATGCTAATGTCAATGATAATAGGTCAATTAAATTTATGACTTACCATCCACATAGGTACACACAAATCAACACTACAAGTATATTTTCCTTTGCTACATAAAGAAGACATTTCCTCATTGAATAAGGTGCTTATATTCAAATATTCAACCATTGAGTTTATACAAGCATCAACTTCATGTTTACAACATTATTTCAACAAAACTCAATATCACATATCTTGAGATCATTGTCCATAAATGTACTAACATTACAAGTTGTTGTTTCTTCTAATTTAAGAATTGTTGGGTTGTCTTCCAAGTCAAAGGATTCTTGTTGCTTGTGATTATCTTCACTCTTGCTAGTTGAAATGTGCTCCTTCTCCTCTTCACTTGATGGGACAATTATATGTTGAAATCCAGGGGTTTTCATATGAGTGTTTATCTTCTCAATAGAACTTTAGATGTCAAACTTAAAACTTGATATGGTTGGTGATTCAACTTGTTGATTTTTTGTTGGAAACCTTTTTTTCATAGTAAAACCAACTTCATTCGCTTGATTGTTTTCACAATTTTGTTCCTTAACTCTATTGTTGGGTTCATCATTGAAGTTGTCACTATACTCATGTGGATTCTCCTATGATTGTTGGAACAAAAAAATAAATTACATCAAACACCAAAAGGAAAGAACAAAAATTGATTAGTTACCTTGTGGTGCTTGTTGAAATTTTAAACTTAGATGAGAGTAATTATATTCTTCTATTTTCTATAACCCATACATACTTGGTTGATAAAACATTGAATTTTCTTAAGGTGCATTGTACACTTTATTTTTCATTCCTTGAAACTAGTTATATCCTTATTGGACTAACGTCATAACTCTCTAAAATACGTCTCCCATCATGACTATTCCTAATGTACCCTGTATTGTTGTAGAAAATGTTGGATCAAGTCCACATAAATAGTGTTTTAAAATATTAATTTAACTAGGATTGAAAACAATGTTTACCTTTTCAAGTGCTTAGGAGAGTTTTTGATTAAAGAGTATAATACTAGACTAAGCAAGTTGTCTCTTTGTTAGCTACAATTGCATGAATGCTTCCTTTTTCTGTCTTATACAAATTGTGTTAAGAATGCAATCTCCAAATTTATCCATGAGTGTATGGAATTTGGTGCAAGGGATGCAAATTAATAAAAAATTACATCATGGAGTGTATTCACAAGGAAAAGCCAAGCCAAATTCTCATAATTAATCTAATTTTGTATCATTAATTCTTTACAAACCTTGATATGTTCATATGGATTTTTTCCATCATTAAGGGAGAAAGCAAGTAGCCAATTGTACGCATACACAAGATTTGGTGAAAATTCCCAAGTACTCATAAAGAGTTGACCAATGTCAATAGATCATCACCTAATCTTATTAACAGATTGGTGAATTTTTTATTTATATTTGTTGGTGTGAATAGGAATATTACCTAACTAGTTCCACCATTAGGTCTCTTTCACATCCTATCACTTAAGTTTACTTCAGTCTCGTGTAAGATTTTATCATTTTATGTCTCATATCATAAGATTAAGACACTTATCATAATATTATGGAGAATTTTATCATAATGTCCTAGGTGATTCATTATTAGTTGTCTCATGACATAGGATTAAGACACTTGCCATGATCTTGTCTAATCATATGTATCACCTTGGCTATATAACCAAGGGTCTCTCTCACATTGTACATTGATTCTATTTGCATTCATTGATAGGAATATAGTTTATTCTTGTCATATTGATCTTTTGATTATTTTGTGTTTTGCATAGGCCTTTAGATCTTGGGTAGTTATCTCCATAGTTTAGATCTTACATGGTATCAGAGCAAGTTGAGTGCCTTCGATTAGTCTTTTAGGAGATATTGAGTGAAAATCTTATATTTTCTTGAAGAATTGAATATGCTCTTCTCTTGCATCTTTGGATGATCTAAAGAATCAAAAAGGTCTGATAGAAATACCAGACTTTGGGGGGATTCCTCTTTTGGATTTGTATTGCAGGTGCATTTTGGGATCTTGTTGCATTAGATCTAAGCTCACCATTGCATCTAGAGTGCCCAAGAAAGCCATAAATGTCTTTTGTTTCATCTTAGTTGGACATTGGAGGCCAAATCTGTAAGTGTTTGAAGATTGAAGGTAGTTGTCAGATCCAAGAGGTAGCTACCACTTCAGAGCATTTTGAGTAAACAAAATACCGCCATCACTCAGAAGGCCCAAAAACATACAGATCGACTATAAATTCATCAATTTTGGAGAAATTTTCCATTTGAAGAAAATTTGTTTTGATGGTTCGGCCATACGACTTGGCCTATGTAGGTGGTACAAATTTTAAATTAAAAAAAATCTACAATTTTTTTAAATAAAATTTCAAAATAAAAAAATAAAAAAATTGTAAGTCCCAATTTTTCAAATTGTAAATTTTTTTTAAATAAAAAAAATTTGCAGACATGCACAAGTGTGTACTTGCGTAGACCATTGCACAAGGGTACCTAAAGGTATGCCTACAATGCCCTTCAGGTCTTGCACCCACTAAAGGGTTGCAACCCTTAGTAGGGTTTGTGGACTCCACTTTGTGGGGTGTGGGGGTGTGGCAACACGGCCTCCCACTATTCTTTTTTTTATTATTAATTTTTTAAAATATTGTATTTAATTTCTTTATAAAAAATTACATTTTCCCTGCATTGCCAAGTCTGGTGAGAATTTTAGTGGTTTGATAAAATTGGTGGAGATCTACATTTATTTGGTGGACCTCCAAATCTAGTAGAGGTTTTATTTTATTTGGCAGTTTTTTATTTTGGCGGGTCTTTAAATTTGGCGGTCGTTTTGCTAAATTTGGTGGAAGGAGATCTTTGCAATTTTTACCCCCTCTCCATTGGAATTTTCAAAATTGTAGTTCAACTTTGAAGACTCATAACTTTGGATTTTGACCTCTTTTTTTAGATATTTTTTTTTATTTGGACTCATTTTTCACACTCAACACGGTGGTGCAGGAGGTTTTTGATTTTGATGCATAATTTTTTTTTAAATTCATTTTTTCACAGGTGTTGTTGAGTAGTTTCCAAGTTTGGAACTTTTGGAGTTCAATTTAGGCTCATGCAAACTCCTTTTTAGGTGCAATTTTTAAAAAAGTGCATAGATTTTTTAGCACTTTACATTGGTTCTATTATTTTGTATTCATTGTGAATAAAAATTGTCCTTTCAACATATAGCCTTTTTTGGCTCATTTTGACAATTGTATTACATAGATTACAGTTTGATCTTTTGCATGTTAATCATAGTTTGATCTAGCCTTATTGTGGAAATTGTAAATCATTGAAATCAAAATACCACTTAGCTTTTTCTTGCAAGTGGCAATTGTAACTGCACTAAGTATAAAGTGTCAAATCATTTGCTTGTGGGGGGGGGTGTTCTTTGATTGAGTGAATTTAGGGGGGTTGTGTTGTGTGATTGTTTTTTATTTCTCTCTTGTTTTCTTCAAATTTCAGCCATGGACCATCCTAAGTTTCCTCTATTAAATCCACATAACTATGCAACATGGAAAATAAATGCATGGAGTAAACTAATGGAAAAAGGACTAATTCACTACATTGATGGATCCATTACAAAACCAATTGATCCAAATTCAAAAAGTGAATGAATCGTTAAAAGTACTATGGCTCTTGGAGCTCTTAGGAAATATGTTTCTTCTAATTTATCTTTCATATTGATAAGTGTAAAACAACTAAGGATTCTTGGGATAAACTTTCTCAATTGTATGGAAAATTTGATGAGATTAGGGGATACAAACTTGATAATGATCTCACTAATCTAGATCCAAATAATTTTGATACAATCCAAGACTATGTAACTAAGGATAATGAACGAAGAGCACAACTCAAAGTTTGTGGTATTGATAAGAAGGATGCATAGTTGGTCTTCAATTTATTAGACAAGCTTCCTTCAGAATATGCAACTTTTGTTTCCAATGTCTAGACTCATTGATTGCCTATGGGAAGTGCCTATACTACACCTTCATTTGATTCATTTACAGAGATGTTGATTCTTGAAAAAATGAAGTTGATCGCTATGGGTATTCTCAAGTCATCCAAGTCACAAGATTTGGTGGCAATTCATGGGACATGATCTAGAAAGAAACAAAAGTAATCAAAGAACAAGCCACACAAAGATCAAGCACAATCCTCTTCTCCTCACCAAGGAGATTATAGATCATCTTCCAAGAAAGGGAATTCACAGAAGGAGAAATAGACTTGTGCATATTGCAAGAAAGTCAGTCATGATGAGCATCATTTCCATGCTAAGAAAATTGATGAATTGACTAATTTTTCCTCAAGAATAATCGCATCAATTTTCCATCTTCCTACAAAATGGAAGCATCTCCTTCCACTTCTTCACATCGAAGAACAAAAAAGGGTAGGCACTTGTTGTAGCCATAGGATCGTCACAATAATAAATACTTGACTCAACTGCTACACATCACATGGGTTATGATAGAGAACATTTTTCTTCGTTGGAGCCTTGTATAGTACCACACATTCTTATAGGTGATGATACTAGGTGGAAGTTGTTGTAAAAGGTTAAGTTGACATGGATGATGGATCATTTGAGAATTTTCTTTGTGTTCCTAACTTGTGTGCCAACCTTCTTTCAGCCTACCAAATCACTCATCATGGGAATGGCAAGAAAGTTGAGTTTTCTCCAAATATAGTTCTGATTAAAGATATTGAGGATATTATTTTGGTTGTAGTGAGAAAGGTCGATCATGAGTCTTGAATATATCAATTTTCTCACTTTCTTCCATGCTCTACTACAACATTTCTCACTCATTCAGATTCAATGAGTAAGCTATGCCATGAGTAGTTTGGTCATCTTAACTATTGATATCTTCAACAACTCAACTCATAGGATATGGTCACAGGTCTCCCTCACATCAGCTTTTCAGATGGTGTATACCTAGGATGTGATATGGGTAAGCATCCATAAGAGAATTTTGATAAAGGGAAGTCTTAGAGGGATTTAGAAGTTCTCCAATTGGTTCACAGTGATCTAGCAGGCCCATTTCTAGTTTTATCTTTTAGCAAGGCTCGCTATGCACTCACCTTCATTGATGACTACTCCAAATTCACTTGGGTCTACTTTCTTCATCAAAAGAATGAAGTCTTTGACAAGTTTCAAGGTCTCAAGGCTCATGTTGAGAAGCAATCTAGAAAGTATATCAAGATTCTTCATACTAACAATGGTTGAGAATATTTGAACCATAATCTTGTGCAATTTTTTACTATTGAAGGGATTGATCTTCAACATTCAGTTGCATACACCCCACAAAACAATGGTGTTGCTAAAAGGAAAAATGGGACCATTAAGGAGATGGCTAGCTCCACGATTCATGCTCGTTCTCTTGGTCCAAAATTTTGGGCTGAAGCCATTAATTGTGCCACATTTAAAATCAAGTTCCCCACAAGGCATTGAAAGGCATGACTCCTTTTGAGGCTTGGTGTGGTAGGACACCAATTGTGAGACAATTTTTAGTTTTTGGATCTCCAACTTGGGCACACATTCCTCTAGAGAAGTGCAAGGCTTTGGAACCTCAAGGCAGGCCTTGCATTGTTATTGGATATCCAAATGGTGTCAAAGGGTATCGACTCTTGGATCTTGAGACACATGAGCTCTTCATTGAGAGGATTGTTAACTTTGAGGAAAGCTCTCCTAGTTTGACCTATGATCCTCCTCATCCTTCCTCCACAGTGGAATCAAATGATAGTGACTCAAATGATTCCACCTCACCTCCAACTCACAAGGTAACACCTTCACAGGGTTCACATTCTGAGGTTGAGGATTCTCGTCCTTCATCCCATCTTCTTCACAACCTTGTTGGGCTTGACAAACTCATGAGTTAGTAGGAAATCTTGTTTGGGATCCTAAAAACACTCAAAGGACTTGGTCACAACATCAACATCTTCCACATGTCTACATTGCTACTACTTAAGATCCACAATCATTTAAGGAAGCATCAAGAATTCCTGAGTGGGATTTAGCAATGGAGGAAGAGTATAGTTCCTTGATGAGGAACCACACATGGGACTTAATTTCTCTTCCTAAGGGAAGATAAATTCTTCAATGTAAGTGGATCTATCAGAAAAAAAATATGCATCAAATGAAACTGTGGACAAGTTCAAAGCATGAATTATTGGACAAAGGTTTCTCACAAATTCTTGGTATTGATTACATAGAAACATTTACCTCTATTGCTAAGATGAACTACATTCACTTGACTCTTTCTATTGTTGCAGCTCATGGATGGTTTTGTGGACACGAAAAAAGTAACCCTTCTACTTTTTCTCATGTTTAGGCCCTCCTAGTGGACTTTGGCTTGATTTTGCCTAGATTTAATGTTGTAATGTGGCCAACACATTCACATTAGGTCTTGGACCCTTGAGAATTATTAAGACTTCTAGGATGTCTTGTAAAAGTGTTGTGAAGTGTTGTAATCCACTTTCACATTTTTCTAGGACCCTTTCATTATAATTCACCTAAATAATTCCTTTTTATCACTTACCAAGTCTTATTTCAAAGTGTTGTAAAGAGTTGTAACAAACTCTCACGCTTTTCTAGACTTGTCATCACTAAATTGACCCTTTCTTATATTTAAATGACCCCTTAATGCACTGTTTGGCCATACTTAAGTGTATTTTTTAGAATATTCCCGTTAAACATCATTAAATACACTTCAATCCTCGACCTAGTAAAATTTCCCTAGTGGGACCAAGTCACCACGTGGGGCGAATTAGTCCCACTGGGCACAAAAATCAAAATAATTTCAATTTTCTAGTAGGATTTTATTCTCTTACCCTTGAGGTTGGCTTGTGATGTGTTATTTTCGGGAAATATTAGAAAATCAAGTATAAATAAAGGGTTTTCCTCTCATTTTTTTATCTCCTACAATCTTCTAATTTCCTAATTCATTATTCAAGCAATTATTAAGTATTCAAGCATCTCTAAGCATTATGAAGTCATCCATTGAAGCACTTCATTGCATATCTTCAAATTTCAACATCAAGGGTTTGGTGAGTTTGTAACATTGCATGTTGTTTATTCATCATTCTCTTTCTATTTCATTTCATTTTATAGGGTTTGATTACCAAATTAGGGTTTGACCAAGGCAAACCCCTATTCTCTAACCCTTAACCCTTTTTCCCCTCTTTGCATGTGTGTTTGCAGGCATTGTATGCAGATTTGTCAGATTTTGGTGTCAAAAAGTGGTCAACAATCCATCAAAGTCATCAAAGTCAACAAAGCCCTAATTGAAGCTTGGAGACCTCTTTCAACCCGTTTTCTACAGTTTCTAAAGCGGACACCTATCAGGAAGGGAAGTGCAGACCAAAGGCTACAGATTCTTGTCCCAAAATTCTCAAGATTCCCAGGTGGACTAAGTTTCCATCTGTGGTGAATTAGTCCCACTACCAGGCTTGAAAAGTGGTTTTTTGCATTTCTGAGTACCCATTTGGCAGATTCCTATCTTGGCAGATTCTCCTTGAAACTGGACTAAGTCACCCAGCTTGGCGTAAGTGTCCCAGTCAGCATTTCTAGTCAACTTTGCAAGATTCCATGGCCTCTCTGCATTAGACTTCAGATTCTAGGTGCACCTCTCCAGTCTTGTTTAATTTTGTCATTGTTTACTTGCATTCTTAGGTGTTTTGGCATACATCACCATGTTTTCAAACAAGTTGCATTTCTTGGGTTTTGCATTAATAATCATCTTTCTTTATCAGTTCATTGCATTAGGACATTACATTTAGGAATATTGCATCCATCCTTACATTAATCTTGAATGTGTACATTGCATTTTGGCACATCTTTCTCCTTTTAGGTGAAAAATCCTAGACGTGTTAGAAAGCCCTTGGATACCAAAATCTTTGTTCACATTTTGGTGAACCCGAATTTTGAACATTTTTGCTTCTAATTTCAAGTGCATTTGTATCCTAGGTCTAATTTTCATTAACATTGTGCATTAGGTTTTGCATTGTTTAATTTGCATCCTAGGGTTTTAAAAAAAATTGCATTAGTGAAAAGCTCATATAGCTTGCATTTTTGCAATTTATTTCAACAAAATTTTGCATTTTCACACTCTAGCTGCATTTGTGCATCTGAAAAGCATAAAATTTCATTTAATTTTTTTTAAAAATCTCAAAAAAATCATCACTGGGACTAATTCGCCACACTAGGCGACTTAGTCCTTCTACACATTTTGCACTATAATTTTTAGCATCATCTGCACATTTTTTGCATTTTTGTTTTATGTTATTACATTGTTGTTACAATTTCCAGAATTATAGTTATTAGCATTTTATTGATCTTAGTTTTATTGCATTTCAATTAGAAACCCTTGTATGAGTGTTTGGTGTCCTATTGCTAATACCTTAGTGAGACAAAGCTCAAGACTCATGTTATCCCTTGATAATATACTCATTTTGGATCTTGGATTGTCTAACACTTCCACTCCTTGTATTGCAACTAGTACACTAGGCATGGAACCGACCTTTAGAAATACTTTTCCTTCCAATAACATGCAAGTTGATACATCAAACGATCACATTCCAAAAGACAAATTCATTAACATTCATGAGGGCTTAACACATCTTCAACATAAATTGTGTTTTGAAAACATTTCAACCACTACGATTCCTACTATAGAAAACATCCATCGCCTGATTGAAAGTGACAAAGGCTTAAATGTTATGAAACAAATTGCTGAAATATACCACAAACATGCTCCTTCCACCTCTAGTACATCTCAATCAACAAACATTGTGGTTATTCAAGGAGGACCTACCACTCCTCCTCCTTCAACCATCGCATCAATACCTACCTAGACCACTCCCCAAGTTGCAACAGTCATGCAATATGTTAGTAATGTGATACCTTCCTCGACTATTCCTGCTAGCATTCCTAATTCTTATGTGGCATTGCATGTTCTCTCCTCTTCCACCACACCATCTATTAGCATTCCATTCACTTTCCCTACCACTACATACACTCCATCACCACTTTCCCTTCCCAATCATACCACTTACACTAACCCTCTCATAATATAAATTTTCCAAACCGTCTCCTCCATGCAAAAACAAATATCCACCATCAACCAAAACCAGAATGGAACACCCACCTATTATGTTTGAAGTAGCCCACTATCTTTGGAAATCCTACGAACATGGATGCCACAAGGAATAGAGATGCCAAGATTTGAGAAATATGATAGGAAGGGTGATCCTACTAATCATGTTAATGCTTACACAACCTTATGTAGTGACTTTGTACTAGACGATAAACTGTTTCCTAGGATTTTAAAAGATACTACCTTAGCATGGTTTTCATCCTTACCAAATAATTCAATTCGTTCATTCAATGAACTAGTTGATGCATTTATAAATCATTTCCAAGTGCATATGACTCCAAAGAAGACCTTGGCTAATTTGATGAGATGCAAACAACATGAAGAAGACAAAGTAACTGATTTTATCTCACGATACCAATCTCTTTACTCTCAAATCGATCTCAAGACTCCCGATCCACATATTTAGAAGATGTTTATAGAAAACTTGCAAACCAAACTTCAGGATAAACTCACAATGATGAAATTTCCCTCCTTTAAATGCACTTGTGTACCACCCTTTGCGATTATCACAATTTGGTTAGCAATCATGATGCAAATTCCACTTCTAGCTGAGCTGAGAAATTCGAACATGCCAATCCAAATAGTTCACAACCATTTAGAAAACAAAACAAAGGGTTCTTGCAGTTCCATCCCCCTTAGCAACCAACTCAACCCGTCAACAACCAGGTAGCAGTTGTTAAAGCCGCGATACCTTATAGTTATGGAGATATGAAACGACAGTTTACACCTTTACTAGATGCTCTTCATAATACATTGTCCCAACTTATGCAACAACAAATGATTACTATACCTATTGTTAAACCACTCGATCCTACTAAGCCTTTACCTCCAACCTTTAAACCCAACGCTTATTGCCATTATCATAGACAAAACAGACATGACACATAAAATTGTAAGCATCTTAAACACCTTGTGCAAGACCTCATTAATTCTAGTCATCTATCTGTTTCAAATGTTAATGTTAAAGGCAATATGTCTGTTGCCCCTCCAAATCAGAATTTACAAATTTTCACCAATCTTATGCCCAAGCAGAATGTGTCATTTATCAAAGCTAGCAAAACTCAAAAAAATGATGTGATGAATATCCATACAAATATTGAACATCCTGATCCTATTTCACATACCACTACTATTAATCTTATGAAAGAAATGGTAGGTGCGATAGACGTTATCCCTCGTAAGGGCCAACCTAAGAAATCTCTTGATATTACTTTCTCATCTAAGGACATACTCCCAAATCTTCCCGATGGTCCTCTTTACATAGTCAACCGTATTTATAATAAGCCTACTAATTGGATACTCATTGTATAAGAGCGAATTTGCACCCTAGGTGCAATTCCCCTTTTTTCCTTCATCCACTTTAGAAAAACAAAGTTCAGAGGCTTAATTCTACCTAAGCCCACTACTTGCAACACAATTGGTGCCTTTTTTTATCGTCGGTGGAGGTGTTTCTGTCAAGGACGCCCACGCACGCCTGTGCGACGCGCTTATGTACCTAATAGATTATCACGTCTAGATCCTGTAGAGGTGTTACACTTCCAATTGGGGATTGATTTGTAACACCCTACTTGGCCGACCGACCCGAATGTGGCCGTTTTCTTCCTCATTCCTTCATATTCAGTCCTAGAACTTGCATTTGGAGGTTGGAAGAAATCTTGGACAGACTTGGCTCTCATACTCTCAAACTTTAGATCATCCTCTTCCAAGCATTGAGCTCACTCTTGATAGCTCTAAGCAAACACTTTACACTTCACTGTAGCAACATCAACACTCCACCACGTTAGTAGAGCAAGTGTGGAACAAAACACCATTGCAGCAGAGGCTTGATTTCCTCTCATTTTCTCCCCCATTAGACTTGTGTGCTCTTAGTGGAGGTGGTAAGCTTTCACTCCTCTCCTCTATTACTTGGTTGAGTAACATAACACTATTTTGTAGTGCTTTAGTGCTCTTTACTCTATTTCTACTTTTCTATCTGGTTGTCTGTGGAGGTGGGAACACCAAAATGGGGTTTGACTGAGGCAAGCCCCTTTACAGCCCCAAAAATTTCTCTCCCTCTTGTGTGTAGGTTTTGAAGGCATTTGTTTGGTGGAGGCTTCATCACCTGCATGATTGTGAGTATTTATTTCCTTTCTTCTCCTTACCTTTGTCATTTCTACTTCTTTATCTTAGTTCTATCACTTTCTGCTATTTTACTGCATTCTATGGTCTTTAGCATTCAGAGTAGAAGTGGTTGTTTATGTGTTTTCTGTGATAAACTCACTCTCTGGTCTATATGAGACACCAACATGATGCGCTGTCGTCCACTTTTTGCGTTGACGTCCTTTGGCCGAGAGCCTATCAGTTTGTCCAAAAAATCTTTGTGACCTGCTCTTTCAAAATCTAAAACTCCCGTTGTTGTTCCATTAAGGTGATATAGGGAAGTTCACCCCATGAGGATCTCTGAGCTAAGAGAACTCATGAGTCGTGAATCCCCCTATATCACATTTTGGTGAACCTACGTGAACAACATTGTTCTTCAGAAAAGATTGTAATGGATCTTGTTGATGGTGTTTTCTGCACAACAACAACTCAGACAGAATGCAATATTCTATCTCTCTTGAAAGGTTATTTTCAATAATAAATCACTAAAAATCACCCCAAGGTCTCTGGGGTGTCAGGTCATGACAATGTATAAACAACTCAGATAATATGTGAAAATGTTGGTAATCACAAAGGGACCTTACTACAAGCAAACTGTATCTCTTAATTTATCAGATTTTGCAATATGATGATCTCTAATCCTAAATCTAACCAGATGATAAAGAAATAGCAAAAGATAAGGGTGCAAGAATATGATAAGATCTAAACTATTCCTAGAATGAACAATGCAAATGACAGATATCTGGGATGGACCAACCTCAAACAACCAATTCCTGCTTAACCCACAATGCAATATCACAAGAAAGGTGCAATCTTCTAAGGTATACAGATTTTCAAATTATAGATATTCATCCACAATCGAACTTAAGCACATATAAATGTATGGTCCAGGTTGAATTCACCAGCCTACTACAATCAGATAGTTACTGGGAGTATAGACCAGAGATTGCTACAAACATTCCAAATATGAAATCATAAACATCATTCACCAAACTAAAACTAATTTAATTCTGAACACTAAACCCTAAATCTTCAAGCAATTTATAAGATAGAACAATAAGAACCATGCTAGATAAACCAACACAAGAGATTTCACCAGGAAAACCACAATGTCTTCAATTGCATTAGATCATCAAAATACTGCAACAATTCCACTGTTATGATTACAATACCTGCTTCAAGAAATTCACAAAAAGCTCTAACTTGACCCTATTATCTCTTTTCTAACTTTTAATGTCTAACCCCTACAATGAGGCAAGAATGCCCCTTTTATCAAAGTCTCAGGATATGTCGGCCCAACCAAACATTTATAAAATAAGAATAACCGCCAAAACAAGTTGGCCTTAGGAAATCAAAATAAGGCATACATTAAATTCCATCTATCATCAAGGTTGGCCTTGACACAATCCCCAATGTAGTTCGTTTCAATACATGCCCTATAATAATAGGGAAGCACAAATCTAAAAGTGGCATTAAATACCGCCTCCCTTATCCTTGCTTTGGGCCAATGATCCTTGAACCCTCAAAAACACCCCATCTAGCTTGGTAACAGGTGGCAAAGGCAAGATCTTAAGTCTGCATTTAATGGAATCAATCTCCTCTTTTGACTGCTCAACATTCTTATTCCAATCATCCTTATGTGCTTGATATTTATCCATTACTACCAGATAGGTTGCTGCATCATCCAACTGGTGGGAAGTTATGATATTCTCATAATCTAGAGCATAAACCTCATGCCACCATTCCCTTAATTGCTCCAGACTTAGATATTTGGGAGCAATCTTTCTCCTACCAGTCATGACCTCAAAGAATGCAATGCAACCCTCATAGACACTAGTTAAATCACCATCTATTGATTTCTTTCATTTCTGGATCTTCTTCATTGCCTTATGCCAAATCTGCAGAGCCTCAAACAACTCCCAAGGTTCATTTGACCTAGAAGAAGGAAGAATCCCATCTATAACCAACTGATCTTTACCATATTCTATGATGACCTTGGATTTCTACAGACAGAGGTCAATATCCTCTTTACCTTGAGATAACACATGCTCCAATAATTCCTTGGCCCGGACTGCATCTTTCCCGACTGACAGGATATCCTTGATTGCACTATCTCCTTTCATTTGTACATCCTTTAGCCAATCTGTTGCAGTTTGAGCTGAAGCCTTCATTTTTTCAATCTCAGAGATGGTTTCTTTAGGCAGGAAACCAAGAGTGGCAGAAGAAGATGGGTGAAGAGACTGCAGGGGTTTCATCACTTCCTCTAAGCATTTCCTAAGTCTTTCATTCTCCTTTCTCAACTCATGCTTGGTCTGGGTCTCCTTTCTCAATCTGCCGATGATCACTGCACTGGACCCTTCATACTCTTCTATATCCTGCTCCATGGATGTCATTCCAAGGTTAATAGTCTGCACATTGTAGTCTTTACCAGTGACATCTTCTCTTGTCTTGTCCGCGACAGGGGTGGCAATGTGGATAACTCGGTTATTTGCTTCATCTCTCTCCATATTTGAGACTACCTTAGCTGCCTTCTTTTTCTTCCCTTTGCCAATTTTGGATAGCATTTCATCCCAATCCAAGGAAGTGTCTTCAACTACCACTTGTTTCTTCCTTTTAATCTCCTTTTCAAGCCAATCCGGGACTACAGATTCTACCCGGATTTCATCAATTTTTTCCTCTTCTTGTTGTTTTTCCGGTGTTTCATCCTTTTCTTTCTCAGGAGATTACTCACCTTGGCCACCTAACTCAGGTTCAACCTCTTTCACAGGTGATGTTGTTCTAACTGGGATATCTTCCTCCTGCTCAGGCGATCCGTTTCCTCTGCCATTCTCCGGAGAATCTTCATACATCACTAGAGGAGAAGGATGCTTTTCTACCTCTTCAACTTCAAGCTCTGCAGCAGCACCAAAGAGTTCCCCTTCCTTGCATGGCTCCGCCTCTCCGCTAGTTTCATGCTCCTCGAGAATTTCCTGCTCAGGTACGCTTGGTGGAGGGGAAGTGGCCTTAGTTGGATCTACAGCTGGCATCTTAGGGGAAGGATCCATCTTTTTCAAAACCTCCTTAGGAGAAGGAGTTTTGGATCTCCTCATATAAACTTTGGTCTTCTCCCCTGAACTCTCCACATCAACAATAGGAGGCTCATCCTTTGATGCATCCTGAACCTTCCTCTTCGAAGCCCTGGTTGTTCTGGTCTTCTTTGGTGGTGGAGGAGCACTTTCTTTTTCTGCTTTTTCCAACTCTTCCTCATCAGAGGATTTTCCAATCTTCAAAGCCATACTTCTCTTCTTTCCTTTTGGCTTCCTTTTGGGTTCAAGCTCACTTTCTTTAGGACCTCTGATCTTTATCTTGAAAGGTGAGCTCTTTTTGGTTTTCCCTTTGGGGTCCTCTTCCCCGGATTCCTTTGAAGTAGACATGGGGTTGAGGTCTCCCATCAAATTGAAGGTACAAGTTACCTTCTCACTATCCAACTCCCAAATTTTATGCTTTAACCATGAAGAGGTAAAATTCACAACTGGGGCCATTAGGTCTTCCAACTCTGTGACTTTATCCTCATTCTAGTTGATTTCCCCGATTGACCTATCCTTAACAGCTTCATAGGCATGATCTTGTACCAGGTTTCCATCGTCCTCCAGTTGGTCCAGGATCAACTTGACATTGTATTGTCTGATCACATCAACAGGAAGCCTAGAGTACCTCTTCTTTCTTGCTTCAAGATCATCCTTAATATTGGCCCAATAGTCCTCTAGGTCATCTTTATGTCGGTACTCCCTAGTGGCTTTCTTTTGTGCCTCCCCGGTGATATCAAAATTTGTTCTCTTGGAGTGGAAGGAGAGACCATATGCCCCCAATTCATCTCCTGTAGTGTGTGCTGATTGAATGGAAGGGCACACTTCTGCTACGCCAATTCCAAGAGGGAAATCCCCACCAAAGCCTATTTTATGCTTCTCCTTCTTGACAATGGCATCAAATTCACATATCTGTCTCATAATCTCCAATAACACAATGTGATCAGTAGGATAACGAGGTAACCTATATGGAGCGGCCGGGCATCCATCAATTCTAATGTAGGTGAAGGTGGGAAATTGAATGAACCAGGCCCCATAATTCTTTATCAACCCTTTGGCTCCATCCAACAGTCTCACATGCTCAGCATTTTGAAGCATCCTAGTGATATGCATTGTGAATGCATCATTAGCCCTTCTGTAATCCTGGTGTCCTAGATGCAGCTCTGGATAAATCTCATAGACTATGTCCTGTCCAAATGTACCTTGTGGATTCAGACCCCTGTATGAGTAGAATCTTGCCAACACATACATCACATAAGAGGACATGGTGAACCTCTTAGTTTCTAGGACGCTCCTCAGCTGTTTATCAATTTCAGAACTAATAAGCCCGGCCCAATGATAGTTGGTTCCCTATTCAATTTTGGTGATCACATGGACCATCCAACTCTCTAACACTCCAGCAGTCTTCAAACCTGCCACTCTGCTCAGAAATGTTATTGCATCATAGATATCTGACCTAAATTTAACTCTATGCAACTGCTTGGGCAGTTTAGAATAGTGTGATTTTGGTTTCTCCAACCAAGCATTAATCATTTGTTGAGCTTTGATGGGCTCATTTTCGTAATATGTTCTAGCCAAGTCCATGTTTAGAGCACACACAAAAGGCAAGTCAGGCATGTCAAAAGCTTGGGCAATGGAAACAGGACTGAAATTGGCCAAGACTCTTCCCTCAGTACTGACAACCCTTTGTGTATCAAAATCATACTGCCGGGCACACTCTAAAATCAACTCATAGCATTGGATTGCAGGAGGAAACCCTGCCACATGCACCGGTCCGGACTTCATCATTCCATTCCTTAGGACCGACAGATTCTTCTCAGCTGTCCTCTGTTTAAAATCTTCATATCTCCAAGCTCCAACATTAGTATTAGACACCTCCGACCATACGAAAGATATCTTGCTTTCAGGAAGCTGATTCTTAGTATCTAACCTTAATCTTTCTGCTTCTGAAATGGATGACCCCTCCGTGTCACCTTTGGACTTTCTTGCCACAGCCCTACTTGATTCAGCCTGCACTCACAAGAAATCATCATAAGTATTCAATCATTGTACATATTCCAGTTAAAGGGTTAGCCTAAAATCACATAAGGCAATTGGAAACTATCACAAATGCCAATCTTTGAAGATCCAGAAAAATAAAGCAGTCCAGGAAAACCATGTTAACCGGGAAAATCCAGTCAGGGCGGAATTTCGGAGAAATCCGACCCAAACGGATTCCCATTGCCAAAGCATCATTAGTCAAACAAATCGTTAGTTCAGCCAAAAGATCATTAGATTATCATGTAATTTGTTCATTAGCAACAAGAAATTGGAATTTAACATTCACTCCATAAATCCTATCTTCAGAAAATTGAAAGAAATAAAACCAAATAGGAAAACTGAAAAAGTCTGGATGGGACGGATTTTCACGGACTGTTTGAACTATTCCAGAAATCGCTACACTCCATGGAATTAGCCGAAACTGGGAAAATTTGGGTGCGCAGAAATTCCGCAGACACCATGGGAACCCGACAAAGACGACACGCGAACTGGCAACTGAATGATCATGCAAACTTCTCCACTTGGATTCCGATGGTCCCAAAATCCACGCTAAATCAATAAAATTCAGAATGTAAATGATCTCAAGTTCTCAAAGCTCTCAAATGATGAGTCCTCATGAGAAAACAACTATGCCCTAATTTTGATGAAGAACCTTCTGCCATGAAGCCAGGGTAAGCTCAAGGTTCAAAGTACCATTCATGAAGATCGGTCTAGAGAGTTTCGGATCCTCACAAGGCAGGGGTCAGTTTAATACAAGTGCAAGATTGACAAATCATAACGAATTTGTCATTCTGGGCCGAACACCGAAAAAACCCTAACCTTGCACAATATGGCAGATTACGTACTAAGAGGGCAAACAATCTAACCCAGAACCCCTTCCAAACATATGCACCTATCATCTAACAGATAAATACAAGCTCATATGGCATTGGTGATGAGGTTTCACGAAGAGATGGGTCAAACCCTAACTTGATAAAACAAAATTGTGGCCAAGGATAAGCCGACCTGAAATGATCATCATTCAACAGAGAAAAACTCAACCATCAAGCAAACAAATAAGAGGGGTCATCGATAACCTACCATGGATTATCCTTGAGGAAACTCGAACTCGAAGAGGCGACCACGAAGCAAGCACGCCCAAGCAATGAAAACCTCAATCAGCGCTCCACACAATCCACACGCAAGCGACCCAAGATAAATGCTCAAACCTCGAATGGAAAAAGCACCTTAGATGCCAAGGCAGCAAACAAGTGAATTATGAAGTTAAAATGATGCTTGGAAGGTTTTAAATCCACCCATTTGTACGTCTGAGCAAAGGTACTACAAGCATTAATGAGCGACAAGATGGGTCTGACAAATCTGGAAACCTGAGCCCAAGACAGAATTTCAGAAAGTCCCAAGATACGTGGAAATCCGGATGGACACGAATTTCGCGGAAAGGAAGAAACCAGGAATATAACGAAGTTTGGGATTTTGGTGCAGTTCGGGAAAATCCGTCGGAGCTGAAAAATCCTGGAGTTAGGCACAAACCCGGATTCAGAAAATTCAGCAATGAACAGACCATGAACCAGAGCTTGGGAAAATCTGCCGGAGCCGGAAAATCCCGGATTCAGGTGAAAACCCAGATTTTGCTTAAAACTCAATTTTAGCCAACTCAAGCCTCAAGGCAAGACCAAAGCCAACAAAACCAACATATCAAGACCTCAAAAAGATAGATCCAATAAAATCAAAGGTCAAAAGACACTAGAAAAGAGGGTCCCTACTCCAAGTGGGGCGTGTGTGCAAAACTACACAACAAATGACGACTCTGCTGGGGAAATGCTCCTGAGCATTTCGATGACAAACTGGAATCAAGAATCCAGAACTTATGGTTTCAACTCAGATATCCAGCCACCACCTCCATGTTTAAACAAAGAAACCCCTAGTCATTCAAAGTTTCCTATACCAGGGTCAAAGTGTGTGGACATGTATTCATTACCCCCCCTCAATTACAATAAGGACCAAACTTGGTATGAACAAACTACGTAAAGATTCATACTCTAAAAGTAACCTGAATAGAGTCTCGCTACCAGTCAGGCACCCATAGCCCTGACGAGGTTATCGCTGTGATCCTCCTCAACATAGCTCTACTGCCAGCCAGGCGTCCATAACCCCGGTATAGATATTCAGATCCCCCCCGATAAGGTGAATTCAAAGCTTTTGATTTTTAATATTTTCTCTTTTTTTTTTTTTTTTACACTCATTTCATTCAACCTGTGAATAGTGAAGTCCACACTCAGGGCTGAGAACCACAGTGGCACTAGAGCAGAAAATGATTTTTCACCTGTTCAGACCTTATAAGGACCTTCTGCAACTTCAGGTATATTAATAATTAAAAGTATGAGACCCTAATATATTCCATTCAAACTATCTAGAAAAACCTTTGTCTTAGCATAAGGATAAGTGACATTGGATAGAGGGTTCGTACCATGGTGTCTTGGAGGGATGATTAGAGTTTGTAAGGGAAATACTAAGAACATCAGACCTACTTTGTCCCTATTGCCATACAGATGCACCCAAAGATCCCAAAAAGAGAAAGGACCAAGAGCAAGAGCAACGCAGACCAAAACAAACAAACCAAAGCGAACCTATCCTAACTAAAGCAAAACAAGCAAAGCAAAAGGAAAACCCTACTCTAACCAAACGAAACAAACAAAGCAACCTAAACTAATTATTTACAAAGCAAGGAGCTGAAAATAGCTCAAGACTGGAAATAATGTTTCAAATACTGCCCATTGATAGGCAGTGGGATATCTTCTCCCGTGAGAGTCTTCAGACGGAAGGCATTATCTCCAAGTATTTCAGCAATCTGATATGGCCTAAGCCACAATTTATCAAACTTCCCATGGTTCCCCTTTTGGTCATGATGTTTATCCCAGTATAGGACAAGGTCAAAAATTATGAAGGCTTTAACTTTTTCCCTCCTATCAAACCACCTCTTAACTATCCCCTGATGTTTGGCAAAATTCTCAAGGGAATTGTCTCGTTTCTCTTCAAGGTGTAGTAGTTCTGTCAACCTAGCCTCCTTTCTGTCCCTTTCATCATAAAACTGATTTATAAATTGTAAAGTTGGGATCTTGAGTTGAATAGGGAATACTGGCTCCAGATCATATACTAAGTGATAAGGAGATGTTCCAATGGATGACTTAAGTCTTGTACGATCTGCCCAAAGGGAAAACCGAAGCTGAGTATGCCAGTCTTTTGGGTTCCTCTCTAACAGCTTATGGATAATAGTCAATAGGTTCTTATTAGAGGATTCTGCTAAGCCATTACCCTGGGGATAATAATTAGACGCAAACTTCACAATAATGCCATGATCAAAAGCCCAGTTTGAGAATTTCAAAGATGCAAAGGCAGGACCATTATCATAGACAACAACAATAGGGCATCCAAATCGATTAAGAATAGCAGACTCTAAGAAATCAATCACTACCTCAGATGTACATTTCTTACAAGCAAAAACCTCAGTCCACCTTGTAAAATAATCAGTAATGGTGAGAATGTACCTGTGTCCTGCAGAAGATGGTGGGTTGATGGGGCCTATGAAATCCATACCCCACTGAGCAAAAGGTCTTACCTCAGTGACCGATTGGAGCGGAAGTGCTACACACCTCTCTCTTGTTGCTGCAGTCTGGCAGGTGTGACAAGTCTGTACATGATGGTGAACATATTTGAACAGTGTAGGCTAGTAATACCCTACCCTCAAGATTTGGTTTGCTGTGGCAATTGCAGAGCCATGACCAGTACCATATTTCTCATGAAATTCGTTCTTCACTCTTTCAGCTTCCTGTTTCCCAAGACACCTCAAATAAATGCCTTCATAATTTTTCTTGTACAAAACAGCTCCTTTCAACATGAAACCATCACTCTTTAACCATAAAGCTCATCTCTGAACTGCATTAAGATGACCTAGAGGTCGTTGGTTTAGCAAATAATACACTATATCGTCATACCAACCATCTGGGGAAACCTCTTCGATATTATAATTCTGAACAGTCAATTCAGGACCTATTTCAACCATAGTCTAAGTGAGTCCTTTCCCTCTTACTAGCTTCATGGGCTGGATCTCAATGTCATACTCTTGTAGCATGGTCACCCATTTAGCTCTGCACTCACCTAATTCATTCTGCATCAGAAGTAACTTAACTGCAGAATTAGGGACAATTGCATACACCTTATTTCTGAGGATATAATGCCTAAATTTCTTTACTACTCTGACCAGGGCGTATGCTTGCTTTTCCACACTTGGGTATTTTAACTCATCATCTTTTAACGGTGCACTCATAAAAGCAATAGGGTTCTCATTTTCCTCATCAGACTTTTGAGTCAGCATTCTAGCGCATGAATGGTCTGAAGCAAATGAATAGATGTAGAAGGGTTTGTTGTAATCAGGACTTACCAATACTGGAGCATCAGCAATGGCCCTTTTGATCTCTACAAAAGCCTCCTTTGCTTCTGTAGTCCATTCAATCTTAGCATCTTGTTTCAACATTGCATTTAATGGTTTAACAATTTCAGCAAATCCAGTGATGAATTTTCTGACGAAGTTGATCTTACCAAAGAAGGACTTCATCTCCTTTTTGCTAGTAGGTGGCTAAATCTTCAATATGGCCTCCACTCTCTCTGGATCAATAGCAATTCACTTTTCTGATATCACATGTCCTAGTAGCTTTCCCTCTGTTACTCTGAAAATACACTTTTTAGGATTCAGAGATATGCCAAATTCTCTGCACTTCTGAAATACCTTGCACAAATCTGTAATGTGATCCCCTCTGTTTTTCAAAAAAATAGTCAGGTCGTCCATATAAATGATGATGCATTTGCCTATGATATCTTTAAAGGCAATATCCATAGCCTTTTGAAATGTAGCCCCTACATTAATGAGTCCAAATGGCATCCTCCTATAGGCAAAAGTACCCCACTTAGTTGTGAAAGTTGTCTCGTGTCTGTCCTCGTACTGAACCATTACTTGATTGTACCCTGAATAACTATCCAGAAAGGACATCATCTGAGATCCATTGACCACTTGAAGCACCTCATCCAAAGAGGGAACTAGATAGTTAACTTTTTTTGATGATCTATTTACATTCCTGAAATCGACACAGAGCCTAATTTCTCCATTCTTTTTTCTCACTGGAACCAGGTTTGCCACCCATGTTGAATGCCTGATAGGAAATATGATTCTGGCGGACAGTAGTTTCTAGACTTCTTTCTGTATGAGTGGTTCCAACAATGCATTGATAGGTCTCTGTCTCTGCCTAAAAGGCTTGGCATCTGGCTTCAGGGGTATAGTATGAGTTATGATGGATGTATCATAGGTCTTCAAGTCCTCATAACCCCAGGCTACTATATCTGGAAAGCTGTGTAAGGCCTCAATTATCCCTTGTCTTTCTTCTGGAGTGCACACCTTGCTAATGAAAATGTTCTTAACATTGTCCTCAGTTCCTAAATTGTGAGTGTCACACTGTCCACTGATTGATTCTTTCTTTGACTCTTGTTCCTGATCTCTGATCTTATCCACATCAAAAATTCGCTCCAATTGTACCATTCCCCTTGGAATAGTATTAGACTTTAAACTCATCACACCTTCTAAATTTAGTTCTGCTTCCTGGGGTTTTGCTTCATCGATGATTTGGGAAGCAAAAACGTCTGTATTTGTGATAAAATCCAGGATATGTTTGTCATATTTAAACACATAAAAATTAGTGACATTGTCTGGGACTGATGGCATAGGAGTCAATTCTACAGTGAATTTTTTCAACCCTGATAAAGATAAAGGCTGTAGAGTGCTTGCTGCTTGAGCCAGAGAATTAGCAGTTTGATTCTTCTATCGTGGTATCAGTTGGATATTGAAAGCATCAAATCTCTCAATGAGGTCCCACACTTTATGCCTATAATTAGTCATTCTCCTATCGTGGCATGAATATTGTTTCCTTACTTTCTTAACTACTAACTCTGAATCACCGAAAACTTATAGAATTTTAACCTTTTTCTTGAGTGCCATGAGAAGTCCATGAATTAATGCTTCATACTCTACTACATTATTGGTGCAATGAAATTGAAGCCTATGGGCTGCAAAGAAGTTCTTACCTTTTGGGCTGATCAATTCAAACCCTGCTCCAACTCCATGCTTGGATTTGGATTCATCAAATTTGAGAGTCCAGCATTCAGCAGTGGTAGTCTTCTTTATCATATCTTTCGGCTTATTAGTGTTAGAAGATTCCTTGGTCACTATAGGTTTCTCTTCTTTTCCCTGAGGATTGTGCACCTTTGTCTCCTCAACTTGGATTGGATTTAGGCTTTTCTGTACTTGCTCTACTGCTGTATGGCATAAACAACACTCCAACTCTGAATGGGAAGCATTATGGACTACACCAATTTGGTAAGATTAATTCCCTAAAACTTGTTTTTCTTCCTAGGTGAGTTTGATTTTCAACACACTGCTTGATGAATTCCTAGAAACTGTCTAATAGGCTGGTCTGATTATCTTTGAATTCTTCCTCTTCCTCAATTGATTCTGTCAAAACTTCAACATGGTTGGACCCTGTCTCAGCATCAATAGGCATCGTATGCAACATCAATACCTCCTCTGAGTCTGACTCTTCATACTGAGTTGATAGCATGTAGTTTCTCATTCCTACTTCTGATATCAAGACTTCTGTAGAAGTATTTTGATACTCTGTGATCATGTACTTCATTCTGGGTTCTCTTTCAATTCTAATATGATTTGGCACTCCCTTCCAAGGAAGCCACATGTATGAGTGGTCAGTGGACACATATCCATTCAAAGCTTTGGTGAAATCTCTTCCTAGAATCAAACCATACGCATTAGGGATATCAGCTACTTGAATATTGATAACCTGTTGAATTCTTCGATCCGAAGCTATCTGCATGTGAATCATGTTTAATTCTCCCACCACATTTACTTCAGTTCTATCTAACTGAGTCACCTTCTGAGAATCAGCTGGTGTAATCCCTAGGGCTCTACAAAATCCAAATGGCATCACATTGGTGGAAGCACTAGAATCTAATAAACAATTGTGTAAATTCTTACCGAATATGCGCATAGAAATCAGAAATGGTGGGGTTTCAGTCTTCCCTTGGAACAAAGTTGGTTGAGTATCTACTTGGGCCACTTGAGTCTTGTCCTTTTCTTTTCCTTTATCTCCAGGGGGTAAGTTAGTCCGACTATGGGCCTGGTTTTGTGTCTTCATAGGCTGATAACTGGAAGTCTGGCTGATATTCTCGCTAGAAGGCTTATCCAAAGACATCGACTGTGCATCATAGGTACCTAAAACAGTCTTTCTAATTGCCGAGAACCTTAATAACTCGAATGCTAAAAGATTTACCTTTAATTTCTTGAACTCCTCAGCAACATATGAAGCCATTTGCTCCTCACTCATATCAGTAGAGACTTCCTTAGAAGACTCTTCCACCTTATCTTTGCTTGCTTGAACAGCCCTTTCCTTTTGTGAATCAGTTTGAGCCTGTCTTTCCTTTGAAAGATACTACTTGGAAACATGTGGATAAGACGAATTATTGCTAGCATTAGGATTTGGAGAGGTACTGAAGTTGTTAGGAGGAATGGAGGTGGTAAAAGGTCCCCCAGCCTGTGGACGCCTATGGGGCATGTCTCTCAAACCTTGCCTCTGGAACATTTATACTTCTTCAACATAATTTTATTCCTGATCAAGGGGGCCATTATCATTCATTGCTTCCTCATTGAATAATCGAGCAACTTCATCTCCATTGCATATTTGGTCTTACCTTTCTTCTTGAGAATCAAGTTCTTCTTTTGGCACATTTTCCTTACTTGTTGGGAAAGGAGCATGATTTAACACCAGCATAGGAGAGTCGTATGGTGTGGAGGGAACAATCTCCTGTCCATTTGCATTATTTTCTACCTCATACTGGAAAATAGAGGCAGCAGTCTGGAATTCTGGACATTCTAACTCTGAATGCTGACTTGTCTTATGGAGCCTGCACCATCCTAATAGGGCTGCTTCAACCAGATATACACCACTGAAAGTCTTGTCTTGATTGACTGGCTGATTGGCAGGTTGGTTGACAATTTGGTTAGCAGGTTGATCCAATGGGGTGGGGACTCCTCCCTTATTAGGCCCTGTATTCTAAGTTCTGCTTTGTCTTTGTGATGGCCTCTTATCAAATCCTGATCCACTGCCTTGGCCTCTATCGAAATTCTGTCTCCTATCACTAGTAAATCCTCTGTCACTATTGTAACCCCTATCCTGATTATATCCCCTGTCATTGTGGAATCCTCTTTCATTACACTATCCTCGGTCAAAGCTCTGCCCTTGTGGAAACTCTCTATTTTGATTGGATTGCATACTCTTATGGGCAGCTTGTAGTTGACTATTCTGATTTCTTAAGTATGTCACCTCCAGATTTAACTTCTTTATCTGCTCAGCCATTTCATCAATCCTCTCCCTATTTGGATCTCGATAAGGAAGTTGAGATGGATTATTCTGAGGGGGAGCAGGCATTGTAGCAGATCCCATAGACTGATGCAATACCCCAGAATTCTGCAAATAAGCAGGGAAACTATTCGACTGTGACTGATACATAGGCTGGTTAATCTACTGTTGAGGGAAGTTTGTCATAGGGGAGACCTGGCTCATAGGATGACCAGGGTGTGGTACCAAAGGTAACTGAGGAACTAGATTCATAATTGGAGTATGACTAGCAAGTGCATGATTCACTGCCTGAACCTGGTTGGGATGTGCAACTGGTCCTAGAGAAGGTAATGGTCCAGTCAAGTGTTGTCTCAAATCTGTACTAAGCTTGACAACCTCTGTATAGGCATCAGTTAGGGTAGTTGGAGGATTGGGTCTCCACTTTAGAAAGGCTGTTGTGAGGCTATCCAGGGCTTCATAATAGACTCCCAGGGCTGTATTATCATCTAAAACATATGGGTCTTAAAGCCTGGTGTATGCACGGTGAAACCTATTATTGAAACTGGTATTGGTTCATTAACCTCTCTTAACTTTGGTGAATTGCAGATATAATTCATTAGAACTGATGGGTATTCAGAATTTCTGTAAAAAGGTAGTTTCAAGATCATTCCAATTAAGAATTGAACCAGCAGGGAGATGATTGTACCAGTAAAAGGCCTCTTCTCCTAGTGAATAAGGAAACAACCTACAAGCAACATCCTCATGAACAATCCCCCTATCTTTCAGACAGGTTTGGAAAATCCTTATGTGCTCTTCTGTAGTCCTATTTGGGTCATTAACATTGAATTTTGAAAAGAAATGCTCAAAGTTTTTGGGCATAGCATTGTAGGCATGGAAGAACAAGGGTGATGGATTATTAGCAAGGAAAGCCATTGGTAAGAGTGGGGGTGGTGGTTGTGGTTGGTTAACGATAGGCTGGGGCTGTTGAATGGGAACCGCTTTAGGGATGGGTATAGCCTCAACCTCAGGATCTGAAGATGTGGATGATGTTGGTGAAGGGATGGGTGATAATGATTCTCCCCTTTCTCGAGTCCTTCTTGACCTAGTAGGGAACTGTAATTCTTGTAAATCTTCCTCTCCTATGGTAGATCTGGTATTTCTCCTATATCTTTCAAGAGAGATGGCGTTCAAGAAATGATCTAGTGTGCTCATTCAGGCCCTCCTTCTAGCGCCAATCTATTGATGGTGTTTTTTGCACAACAACAACTTAGACAAAATGCAATATTCTATCTCTCTTGAAAGGTTATTTTCAATAATAAATCACTGAAAATCACCCCAAGGTCTCTGGGGTGTCAGGTCATGACAATGCATAAACAACTCAGATAATATGTGAAAATGCTGGTAATCACAAAGGGACCTTACTACAAGCAAACTGTATCTCTTAATTTATCAGATTTTGCAATATGATGATCTCTAATCCTAAATCTAACCAGATGATAAAGAAATAGCAAAAGATAAGGGTGCAAGAATATGATAAGATCTAAACTATTCCTAGAATGAACAATGCAAATGACAGATATCTGGGATAGACCAACCTTAAACAACCAATTCCTGCTTAACCCACAATGCAATATCACAAGAAAGGTGCAATCTTCTAAGGTATACAGATTTTCAAATTATAGATATTCATCCACAATCGAACTTAAGCACATATAAATGTATGGTCCAGGTTGAATTCACCAGCCTACTACAATCAGATAGTTACTGGGAGTATAGACCAGAGATTGCTACAAACATTCCAAATATGAAATCATAAACATCATTCACCAAACTAAAACTAATTTAATTCTGAACACTAAACCCTAAATCTTCAAGCAATTTATAAGATAGAACAATAACAACCATGCAAGATAAACCAACATAAGAGATTTCACCAGGAAAACCACAATGTCTTCAATTGCATTAGATCATCAAAATACTGCAACAATTCCACTGTTATGATTACAGTACCTGCTTCAAGAAATTCACAAAAAGCTCTAACTTGACCCTATTATCTCTTTTCTAACTTTTAATGTATAACCCCTACAATGAGGCAAGAATGCCCCTTTTATCAAAGTCTCAGGATATGTCGGCCCAGCCAAACATTTATAAAATAAGAATAACTACCAAAACAAGTCGGCCTTAGGAAATCAAAATAAGGCATACATTAAATGCCATCTATCATCAAGGTCGGCCTTGACACAATCCCCAATGTAGTCCAGTTCAATACATGCCCTATAATAATAGGGAAGCACAAATCTCAAAATGGCATTAAATACTGCCTCCCTTATCCTTGCTTTGGGCCAACGATCCTTGAACCCTCAAAAACACCCCATCTAGCTTGGAAACAGATGGCAAAGGCAAGATCTTAAATCTGCATTTAATGGAATCAATCTCCTCTTTTGACTGCTCAACAGTCTTATTCCAATCATCCTTATGTGCTTGATATTTATCCATTACTGCCAGATAGGTTGCCGCATCATCCAACTAGTAGGCAGTTATGATATTCTCAAAATCTGGAGCATAAACCTCATGCCACCATTCCCTTAATTGCTCCAGACTTAGATATTTGGGAGCAATATTTCTCCTACCAGTCATGACCTCAAAGAATGCAATGCAGCCCTCATAGACACTAGTTAAATCACCATCTATTGATTTCTTTCGTTTCTGGATCTTCTTCATGGCCATATGCCAAATCTTCAGAGCCTCAAACCACTCCCAAGGTTCATTTCACCTAGAAGAAGGAAGAATCCCATCTATAACCAACTGATCCTTACCATATTCTATGATGACCTTGGATTTCTGCAGCAAGAGGTCAATATCCTCTTTATCTTGAGATAACACATGCTCCAATAATTCCTTGGCTCAGATTGCATCTTTCCCAACTAACAGGATATCCTTGATTGCATTACCTCCTTTCATTTGCACATCCTTTAGCCAATCTGTTGCAGTTTGAGCCGAAGCCTTCATTTTTTCAATCTCAGAGATGGTTTCTTTAGGCAGGAAACCAGGAGTGGCAGAAGAAGATGGGTGAAGAGACTGCAGGGGTTTCATCACTTCCTCTAAGCATTTCCTAAGTCTTTCATTCTCCTTTCTCAGCTCATGCTTGGTCTGGGTCTCCTTTCTCAATTTTTCGATGATCACTGCACTGGACCCTTCATACTCTTCTATATCCTGCTCCATGAATGTCGTTCCAAGGTTAATAGTCTGCACATTGTAGTCTTTACCAGTGACATCTTCTCTTGTCTTATCCACGACAGGGGTGGCAATGTGGATAACTCGGTTATTTGCTTCATCTCTCTCCATCTTTGAGACTACCTTAGCTGCCCTCTTTTTCTTCCCTTTGCCAATTTTGGATAGCATTTCATCCCAATCCAAGGGAGTGTCTTCAAGTACCACTTGTTTCTTCCTTCTAATCTCCTTTTCAAGCCAATCTGGGACTACAGATTCTACCCGGATTTCATCAATTTTTTCCTCTTCTTGTTGTTTTTTCGGCGTTTCATCCTTTTCTTTCTCAAGAGATTGCTCACCTTGGCCACCTAACTCAGGTTCAACCTCTTGCACAGGCGATGGAGTTCTAATTGGGATATCTTCCTCTTGCTCAGGCGATCCGTTTCCTCTGCCATTCTCCGGAGAATCTTCATACATCACTAGAGGAGAAGGATGCTTTTCTACCTCTTCAACTTCAAGCTCTGCAGCAACACCAAAGAGTTCCCCTTCCTTGAATGGCTCCGCCTCTTTGCTAGTTTCATGCTCCTCGGGAATTTCCTGCTCAGGTATGCTTGGTGGAGGGGAAGCAGCCTTAGTTGGCTCTACAGCTGGCATCTTAGGGGAAGGATCCATCTTTTTCAAAACCTCCTTAAGAGAAGGAGTCTTGGATCTCCTCATATAAACTTTGGTCTTCTCCCCTGAACTCTCCACATCAACAATAGGAGGCTCATCCTTTGATGCATCCTGAACCTTCCTCTTCAAAGCCCTGGTTGTTCTGGTCTTCTTTGGTGGTGGAGGAGCACTTTCTTCTTCTGCTTTTTCCAACTCTTCCTCATCAAAGGATTTTCCAATCTTCAAAGCCCTACTTCTCTTCTTTCCTTTTGGCTTCCTTTTGGGTTCAGGCTCACTTTCTTTAGGACCTCTGATCTTTATCTTGAAAGGTGAGCTCTTTTTGGTTTTCCCTTTGGGGTCCTCTTCCCCGAATTCCTCTGAAGTAGACATGGGGTTGAGGTCTCCCATCAAATTGAAGGTACAAGTTACCTTCTCACTATCCAACTCCCAAATTTTATGCTTTAACCATGAAGAGGTAAATTTCACGACTGGGGCCATTAGGTCTTCCAACTCTGTGACTTCATCCTCATTCTAGTTGATTTCCCCGATTGACCTATCCTTAACAGCTTCATAGGCATGATCTTGTACCAGGTTTCCATCATCCTCCAGTTGGTCCGGGATCAACTTGACATTGTATTGTTTGATCACATCAACAGGAAGCCTAGAGTACCTCTTCTTTCTTGCTTCAAGATCATCCTTAATATTGGCCCAATAGTCCTCTAGGTCATCTTTATGTCGGTACTCCCTAGTGGCTTTCTTCTGTGCCTCCCCGGTGATATCAAAATTTGTTCTCTTGGAGTGGAAAGAGAGACCATATGCCCCCAATTCATCTCCTACGGTGTGTGCTACTTGAATTGAAGGGCACACTTCTGCTACGCCGATTCCAAGAGGGAAATCCCCACCAAAGCCTATTTTATGCTTCTCCTTCTTGACAATGGCATCAAATTCACATATCTGTCTCACAATCTCCAATAACACAATGTGATCAGTAGGATAACGAGGTAACCTATATGGAGCGGTCGGGCATCCATCAATTCTAATGTAGGTGAAGGTGGGAAATTGAATGAACCAAGCCCCATAATTCTTTATCAACCCTTTGGCTCCATCCGACAGTCTCACATGGTCAGCATTTTGAAGCATCCTAGTGATATGCATTGTGAATGCATCATTAGCCCTTTTGTAATCCTCGTGTCCTAGATGCAGCTCTGGATAAATCTCATAGACTATGTCCTGTCCAAATGTACCTCATGGATTCAGACCCCTGTATGGGTAGAATCTTGCCAACACATACAGCACATAAGAGGACATGGTGAACCTCTTAGTTTCTAAGACACTCCTCAGCTGTTTATCAATTTCAGAACTAATAAGCCCGGTCCAATGATAGTTGGTTCCCTGTTCAATTTTGGTGATCACATGGACCATCCAACTCTCTAACACTCCAGTGGTCTTCAAACCTGCCACTCTGCTCAGAAATGTTATTGCATCATAGATATCTGACCTGGATTTAACTCTGTGCAACTGCTTGGGCAGTTTAGAATAGTGTGATTTTGGTTTCTCCAACCAAGCATTAATCATTTGTTGAGCTTTGATGGGCTCATTTTCATAATATGTTCTAGCCAAGTCCATGTTTAGAGCACACACAGAAGGAAAGTCAGGCATGTCAAAAGCTTGGGCAATGGAAACATGACTGAAATTGGCCAAGAATCTTCCCTCAGTACTGACAACCCTTTGTGTATCAAAATCATACTGTCGGGCACACTCTAAAATCAACTCATAGCATTGGATTGCAGGAGGAAACCCTGCCACATGCACCAGTCCGGACTTCATCATTCCATTCCTTAGGACCGACAGATTCTTCTCAGTTGTCCTCTGTTTAAAATCTTCGTATCTCCAAGCTCCAACATTAGTATCAGACACCTCCGACCATACGGAAGATATCTTGCTTTCAGGAAGCTAATTCTTAGTATCTAACCTTAATCTTTCTGCTTCTGAAATGGATGACCCCTCTGTGTCACCTTTGGACTTTCCTATCGCAGCCCTGCTTGATTCGGCCTACACTCACAAGAAATCGTCATAAGTATTCAATCATTGTACATATTCCAATTAAAGGGTTAGCATAAAAGCACATAAGGCAATTGGAAACTATCACAAATGCCAATCTCTGAAGATCTGGAAAAATAAAGCAGTCCAGGAAAACCATGTTAACCGGGAAAATCCGGTCGGGGCAGAATTTCAGAGAAATCCGACCTAGACGGATTCTCGTTGCCAAAGCATCATTAGTCAAACAAATCATTAGTTCAGCCAAAAGATCATTAGATTATCATGTAATTTGTTCATTAGCAACAAAAAATTGGCATTTAACATTCACTCCTTAAATCCTATCTTCAGAAAATTGAAAGAAATAAAACCAAACAGGAAAACCGGAAAAGTCCGGATGGGATGGATTTTCACGGACAGTTTGAAGTATTCCGAAAATCGCTACACTCCATGGAATTAGCCGAAACCAGAAAAATCTGGGTGCGCAAAAATTCTGCGGACACCACGGGAACTCGACAAAGACGACACGTGAACTGGCAACTGAATGATCATGCAAACTTCTCCACTTGGATTCTGATGGTCCCAAAATCGACGCTAAATCAATAAAATTTAGAATGTAAATGATCTCAAGTTCTCAAAGCTCTCAAATGACGAGTCCTCATGACAAAACAACTATGCCCTAATTTCGATGAAGAACCTTCCGCCATGAAGCCAGGGTAAGCTCAATGTTCAAAGTACCATCCATGAAGATCGGTCTAGAGAGTTCTGGATCCTCACAAGGCAGGGGTCAGTTTAATACAAGTGCAAGATTGAAAAATCATAACGAATTTGTCATTCTGGGCCGAACACCGAAAAAACCCTAACCTTGCACAATATGGCAGATTACGCACTAAGAGGGCAAACAATCTGACCCAGAACCCCTTCCAAACGGATGCACCCGTCATCTAACAGATAAATACAAGCTCATATGGCATGGGTGATGAGGTTTCACGAAGAGATGGGTCAAACCCTAACTTGATAAAACAAAATCATTGCCAAGGATAAGTCGACCCGAAATGATCATCATTCAACAGAGAAAAATTCAACCATCAAGCAAACAAATAAGAGGGGTCATCAGTAACCTACCATGGATTATCCTCGATGAAACTAGAACTCGAAGAGGCGACCATGAAGCAAGCACACCCAAGCAATGAAAACCTCAATCAGCGCTCCACACAATCCACATGCAAGCAACCCAAGATCAATGCTCAAAGCTCGAATGGAAAAAGCACCTCAAACGCCAAGGTAGCAAACAAGTGAATGATGAAGTTAAAATGATGCTTAGAAGGTTTTAAATCCACCCATTTGTGTGTCTGAGCAAAGGTACTGCAAGCTTTAATGAGCGTCAAGACGCGTCTGACAAATCCGAAAACCCGAGCCCAAGACGAAATTTTAGAAAGTCCCAAGATACACAGAAATCCGGATGGACACGAATTTCGCGGAAAGGAAAAAACCAGGAATATAACGAAGTTCAGGATTTTGGTGTAGTCTGGGAAAATCTGCCGGAGTTGGAAAATCCCAGAGTTAGGCAGAAACCCGGATTCAGAAAATTCAGCAATGAACAGACCATGAACTAGAGCCCGGGAAAATCCGCCGGAGCCGGAAAATCCCGGATTCAGGTGAAAACCCGAATTTTGCTTAAAACTCAATTTTAGCCAACTCAAGCCTCAAGGAAAGACCAAAGCCAACAAAACCAACATATCAAGACCTCAAAAGGATAGATCCAATAAAACCAAAGGTCAAAAGACACTAGAAAAGAGGGTCCCTACTCCAAGTGGGGCGTGTGTGCAAAACTGCACAACAGATCTAATATCTTCTTTTATTAGTTCTGTATCTAATTTTGTTAAAGATGTTAATGACGTTCCATTTAGTACATGTGATGGTGACTTGGCTTTTCCCATGTCACTTGGTATCTTTGATCCTTCTCATGGGATTCCTCTTTCTTCAGAGGAGATCTTATTTCAAGAAGATGAAATCATTGATACCTTTCTTAACGTGACTCTACCTTCTCTTCATCCCAATGCACTCTCTTCTAGAGATGATGCATTTGTGAATGACAAAGCTCCTTCTCCTTCCAATGTACTCTCTTCTAGAGACGTTGCATTTGTGAATGATGAATCTCATCTTTGTTCTAATGCACTCTCTTCTAGAGATGATGCATTAGTGCATGATGAACCCCCTTCCACATCTGATTCTCCCTAGATTGATGTTGAGAAGGTTTATTCAAATAATTGTTCCACATTTGATCCTGTTTGGATTGATGTTGAGAATATGTATTCAAGTAATTGTTCTACTAGTTGTGATGATTTGGTAAATGTGATCTACGTCTCTGCTGCCCCTCAAAGGCCTAAGAGACCGATCATTTATGTGACTCTAACTAGTTCTTCTCCTAAGAGGGTTTGTTCTATCGATGGTGTTTCCATTTGATGGTGACCCTCCTACTATTCCTATGGCTCCCTCTTATAGAGCAGCAGCCCATACTTATGAGAACAAAATGAATAGACAACTAGGTCTTCCTTTAGCACCTAAACCTATGACTAAAGCACCTAGTGACTATGATCTTGTTGAGCAACTTCGTGTTACTCTTGATAAGATCTCATTGTGGGACTTGCTTTAGTTTGCTCTGGTTTATCAATGTATGCTTCAGGAAGCATTGCAAAATATCCTCTTGCCTTCTTCCACTAGGCCAACATATGTTGATGCGTTGATGACGTATATCCATGTGGATTTGCCGAATATTACATTCTATCCGCAAGAGCTCCCACCTCCAGAAGTACAGAAGCAAGTGGACCCTCTAATTATTATAGTCAACATTAATAAGATTGGTATTAGATGTACTCTCATTGACGTTGGTTCGACAATCAATGTGTGTAGTATTGATGGGTGTGTGCAAAAAGTTGAGTCCACTTTTTGGCCAAAAAGTGGGTGTGTTTTTCCTAATTTTCAGAATTTGACACATTTGACCTTAAAATTTGAAGCACTTAGAGATGAAATCTTTAAAAAAGTCATTAATCAAAAAATGTAGTGCTCGGAGTCTAGTTTCCAAATATGTAATTTATTTCAATACCCAGATTGTACAAATTGAGTTTTAATAGGCATTTCTAAAAACCACTGTTTAAAAATCATTTTTTTTTACCATACCATGCACGTGTACGACATCCATATTTTGACTTAAATTATCGTATTTTTCTAAATCCTTTTGGGAAAAGTTTTATGACTCATTGAAGCTTGTTCTTGATATTTTTTTGTAATTTTTTATTGAATATTTTTTTTTGTTAATTCTTTATTAGGCAGATTTGTCATTTTGAAAAATCGTCATGTACAACATGCATAAGATGACCTAAACTTATCATTTTTTTATTTTTTATTTTAAATTGAAAAGAATTGTCTAAAGTTTGTTCTCGTGCAATCGGTTTGTCAAAATGTTATGTTGATCAAAAGTTATTAAAATAGTAAAAAACCTTGATATTTAAAGTTTATGAACCAATTTTATTAGAAATTAATTGAAAAATAGAAAAAATAATCCAATTGCAAAAAAAATTACATATTTAGAATCTGTATTGTTTCATCTAAAATGGGTTTCAATTTCATCAGAAAATTCTGCAAAAAAAGTTGTCAGCCATATGTCCAAAGTTGGTATTTTTCTTTGACATTGTTAGGACCTTCAATTTGCAAGTCAAACCAGGTTGAAGGGCTAGGTTCGGACTTCCAATGCTTTTCCCGAACCAAAAACCTAGGAAAAAACCTGACCATAATGCAAAAAAAAAATCAAATTTAAAAAAACGGGATCTCGTTTATTCATAAGTGGGATCCCGTATTATAATCGAGATCTCGTTCCCTATTTGACAATATTCGGACCATTGTAAAGGAAACAGGATCCTGTTTCATAAACGGGATCTCGTTTCTCGACCAACGACCCCGACATTCAATGCCGACGAACGGGATCCCAATTATAGAGTGGGATCCCGCTTCTTATAAACAAGATCCCAGTTTTATAAGTAGGATCCCATTTTATAATAAGCGGGATCCTGTTTAGTTTATTTAAACACATTTCAAAAATACTATGAAGTCTGCAACTTCACATGTACGGCCGAGAGCAGTAAAAGTAAATTATTTTTCATAAGCTATTGTATTTATAGGTGGTGAACTTGATTTTTAGTTGATTTTATCAAACGGGGGATCATCTACACCATTTTTGAAGTGGAATTATGTTATTTTTGTGCTTGTTTGGAGGAACAAAAGGTTTCAATTTGCAATATGGATTGAATTTTTCAAAGGAGGCATGAAGAAAACAATTTTTAAAGTGGAATTGTGGTAGTTTTCTACTTGTTTTGAGGAACACAAGAGGAATTTTGTCCTAATAGGTATTAAACTTCCAATTTGGATTGAATATTTTGAAGTATTTCACTATTAACATTCATTTGTGCTTGAGAATTTTATAATTATGGGAGATAAAGCTCGTAATAAGAGAAGGAAGACATTGACTCCTCAAGAAGTTGAAGCAAATAGAGAAAAAGAGAGACAAAGACAAAGAGAAAGAAGAATGAGAATGAAATCAATGAATGATGGTGGAGCAACCAATTCAACAACTATTGAAGATGAAAACATTGAGGATACCATGGTTATAGATGAAGCTAATTTGCAAGGAGTCAATTTGGAGAAGAATATGATTATACAGACAAGTCCTACTATGTCTTCAAATCCCTCTTTGAATGCTATGGAGAATGTTTCAATATGCACAAATCCAGGTACGTCTTCAAATCCACATGTTAGTGAAATGGTAAATTTGTATGTATAAGTTTTACAAGATGCTGGACTTAATGATTTTGACATCGACTATATTCAGAGAGATGAAACTTTAATAGAATTTGTTGAAAACAAAAAGAAAAATCTTTTGTTGCAAATGAAAATCAAAATGATCATTTTCTTGAAAATGAAAACAAAACTTTTGATGAAAATGAAAATGAAAACTGTTTTGTTGATGAAAATGAAGATGAAAATGAAAATGAAAACCGTTGTTGATGAAATGAAAATGAAAACCGTTTGTTGATGAAATGAAAACCATTTTGTTGATGAAAATGAAGATGAAAATGTAAATGAAAATGAAGATGAAAATCTAGAATGTGATGTTGAATTTAATGAAAATACTTTTTAAAATTGGAAGTGGTGTTTTCGATAATCTTCTTGGTCAAATTTCTTGGAGGCAAATAAGAACACATGTGAATAGAATATACACCAAATTCTTTTATCATAAAAAAATTGCATTTCAATGTCAACTAATGATGCAATTGATGAGAATGCAAAAAATGAGGAAAGTAATGAAAAGGTTAGGCTTTTATGTTAAACCAAAAAGAAAAGATCAATCATTAAAACATGTTATGTCTACTGTTGCTAGTGCCATTCAATCTATTGGGAAAAATAGTCGATCTAAAGATAAAAATGTAGCAAGAAGAGCTATAACTACTACTATAGTTAATAAAGCAACTTTGAATAAAATAATGGTAAGCAATATTAGTAAAGTTTTAAAAATGCATCCTAAAACATTACTAAGAGCGGCAAAAAGAAGAGAAAGTATAGAAAATGATCCTATCAATCAATGTTGGAGTTTCAATGGATGACTACCGAGGTTTGATATAAAATTGAATGTTGAAATTAAATCTTTGATCAAAAAATATTGGCATGATAATACTAGGGTTTCATCTAATGCTAGAGATGTTTTAAAATTAAGGGTGGGGTCCAAAGTTTGTGATCTTCACCCAAAACACCTATTAGATACAACACAAACTAAATTTTATAGAAAATTTTGTAGCGATTCAGTGTTACTTGGTAATATTAAAATAAGTCAAAGGTATTTTGAAAAATGTAAACCTTGGTATGTAAAAATTAATAAGCAACGAATATCTTGTTGTTGTAAAATACATGTTCAATTTCGTTATTTTTATGATGTTTTTCGATATATATGTTGTACCTTGCATACTAACATGATTATACATGATTGTCGTATTGATATGCCACCTAAAGCAATAAGAGAGTTTATTTAGGTTTGTTTTGTGAAAAATCTAATGATAAATTATTTTATTTAAGTTCTTGTATTTCTGGACAATGCATTAACTGTGGAAATCTTTAATTTTTAAGAATTTGTTTGCATAAAAGTGTTGATCATGATTTTGGAGAACAATTAGTAGATGATGATTTTGGACAACAATTAGTAGATGTCAAAAGATTTAGGAATTTTCACTATTCTATAAAAGATGGAAAAATAGGAAAGCGTTGTGATTTAGTTACAAAAAAAGTTAGTGTGCATGCATTTATGAGTGAATTTAACAATAAAATTGTACCAAAATATGTCATGCACTCTGAACATGCTCAATGGCTTGATGGCCAATTTCGCGCATGTAGAAACACATTTCCAATTGGTACTATACTTTCAGTGGTTGATTTTGCAGATAATTATACTCTCGCTGCACAAGAGGAAATTCAATCTCAATATTATAATTCAGTGCAAGTAGTTATGTTTGTCCTTATTGTTTATAGACATGCAGATGATAGCACTGAGGATGATATAATTTTTTTGAGGGAGTATCATTTTTATTTGAGTGACAATCGGTTACACTCATCAGAGTTTGTTCAATATTGTTTTAGTAAATTTTATAGAAATTTAAGAGAAAGAGGAATCCATATGAAAGAACACTTCATACATGGTCAGATAATTGTACAGGGTAGTTCAAAAATGCTAGAATATTCTATTGGTTAAGTAGGGTTCACAAGGAACTTAATGTCCAACATATATGGAGTTTTTTTGAAGTTGGGCATGGTAAAGGAGAATATGATGGAGCTAGTGTGTGTGTCAAAAGAATTCTAACTAGAGAACAATTAAAATTCGAGAATTCAATAAAATTTAAAAATGCACATGAGATTGTGGATTGGTGTAATAGAAGATTATCTACACTTGGTTCAAGCGATTACTCTACAGTTCATCGATTCTTTTGGTTGGTGGAAAAAGAGAACATTGTATCTAGAGTTGATTGTGAGACAATTAGTGGATCTACTAAATGGCATTAATTTAGGAGTGCGACAACAAGCACATGGACTATTTGGACAAGAGAGCTTGCATGTTTTTTCCAGTTTTGTATCTCAAGAGATTGGGAAGCTTGCAAAAATACAGAATGGGTTGAACAGTGGGAGCAAATATCGTTGACACCTGCAGAAGCACATAATCAATATGAAAGAACTATTGAAGAAAATGATCAATTGTTTGCATCTGAAGATTATGACCGTGTTTCAAACCTTGTACAAGAAGGTAATTTTAATTCAATTTATTTAATTTTATTTCACTTTATTAAGTTATTTTGTAATACTAAATTATTTATATGGATATGCACAAGTTATTAAATCAAATTTTGTTGGCAGGACATGTGTATGTTGTTATTGCACTTGAGGGGAATGAAGAGCAAATAGAATATTGGTTGGCTTGTTGTGTGGAAACTAAACATAAGTTGATAACACCTCGAGAAGATGATGATGGCTTTCATTATCCAATAGGTATGGTGATCCCTTAAGACACCTCCTTAAGCAAATTTTGATAACAAGTTTTAGATCCCCTTAAGCAATTTTTTAGAACAAGTCTTTGATCCCCTTAAGAAAATTTTGAGAACTTATTTGATGATGGTTTTTGAACATGTTTTCCAATAGGATCGGTGGTGGTTGTTGGAACTTGGCTACAAAAATACTTGAGAAGAAAGAATGGTCTACCTGCATTCGAAGACTATGAAACACATAAAAAGATTATGCATTATTCACATTTGGTGGTGGCAACCAATATAAAACTAGAGCGGTATCATGGAAGACCTTCAAAAAATTGCTATGGTCAATTTCTATGGAAGAGCATGAGGCAATCATAGATGCATTGCAAAAAAGAGAGGATGCAGATGGTACAATGGAATAAGTAAATACAGGTAAATATAGTTTTAGTTTTATTTTGTCCTTTTAAATATATTAAATACATGTTTCAACATTGGTCAAGTGTGTTATTAGTTGAAATTGATTTAAATTGTCCTTTTATATATCCTTAAGGAATAATCACAAAAAGGATCTAGTCCATGCAGATTCAACCTAGACAACATGGAATACTTGGTAAAAACAGGTAATTATTAGTTAAATTATATTTAAATACATGTTTTGATTACATATTGATATTGCTTGGACATTAATAGTTAAAATTGATTTATTGTCATTTTTTGTATCATAAAGCCATCATTGCATTGATCTCATACTTTGAAACAAAAAGGAGAGGATGCCTGATTCAACCAACAAACATGTGTGGAATACTTTTAAATGCAGGTACTTGAGTTCTGTACATATAGATAGTTTTATATAAATTAAAATATGTATGTTTTGATGATTTCATTGATATTGCTTGTACCTTTTTGATATCAGGTGGTGTGAAGACCTACTACATTCTAGCCATGAGTTTGAGATGTTCTTGAGATGGCATATCCAAATTTTGTAAACATCATTTTGAGATGACATATATGTACATACATACTTACAAAATTAAACATACTCTATGTACTTCTATGTATCAAATCAGTATTCTATATATTTTGTTTCTTAAATGTGCATGTTTTCCTACTTTGAAACTTTATGTTTATGTGTACAATCACTAAATATCATGCATACATTATTGTTAAATCAATTATATTTTTAAGACGTATTATGACCCCTTAATACATCCCCTTAAGACACCCCCTTAAGACCCCTTAAGACATCCCATTTAGGCATATTATGACCCCTTAAGACATCCCCTTAAGATGTTCTATTATGACCCTTTTAGACATCCCCTTAAGAAATCCCCTTAATTAACACGTTCTATTATGACCCCTTTAGACATCCCCTTAAGACCCCTTAAGACATCCCCTTAATTAACATGTTCTATTATGACCCCTTTAGACATCCCCTTAAGACATCCCCTTAATTAACATGTTCTATATGATAGACATCCCCTTTTAGACATCCCCTTAATTAACACGTTCTATTATGACCCCTTTAGACATCCCTTTAAGATGTATTATAACCCCTTAAGACATCCCCTTAAGACGTTCTATTACGACCCCTTTAGACACCCCCTTAAGACGCCATTATTTGTTTTGACAACTTATAAATTAGTGTTAGATGAACTATTATTTATAGTATTTATTAATGCTTTTATTCTCTAATCTTCTATGGTATTGTTTATTTCTTAAAATTTTATCCTTTCTCGTATATAAATAGATTGTTTTTGTTTGTAAATTATGATTTATTGACTGATTATTCATTGACGTGAATTGAATAAGTTCATTGAGTAATTATCGCTATTAATTGAATGTACATATCATGTATATCATGTATGAAATCACTAAATTTGCAAAGTATAAATATTAAAATGTCCTATATTAATCCATGTATGAGATCACTAAATTTCACATTAATGTCCTATATTAATGTCTTGACTATGAACATAAAATGCATAAATGTACATGTGTAAATTAAAATTTCAAACAATAATAAAGTCCATAATTTATGTAACATATTAAGTGCATGAAACCAATATATTAAGTGCATGAAATGAAGTCCAATAGAGTACATGAGAAACAAGAAATATAGTCCATGAAATAAACAAATATAACACATAAAATCACATGTTTCTAGGTCATGTACTATCTCTATAATCAAGAGACCTCTTCACACTATGACTATGTGGATGACCAAACACTCTGTATAAGAGAAAGATGAAATTAGATGTAAGACAATAAAAATGATTTAATGACAATTTAATTTATAATCCATCATAAAATTAAATTACCATCATATCTACGTCTGATGCTCTGGTGCACCTGAAGCAACCTCTAAATTCTCTAAATCAATCTACATAAACAAGACAAAGAAATTTGAAATTAGATGTACAACTCTACAATTAATTTTTTTTAATTCAATTGAATTTATAATTTATCATATTTTAATTGTATCATATCCCGAGGTTGTGCACTAGGCTCTTCTCCACCCACCTGTCTGTACATGCTCAACTACAAGATGTGTCTCATGCTATAAAAGAAAAATAATATTTAAAAATCATATTATGTATAGATTTAATTTATAATTTATAATTGACTTTAAATATAATAAAAAAATTAAATTACCATTTGATCTGGAACCTGCTCTACATGTCCTCCTAGTGGTGTAACTATGTCTGGGTCAGGGCTGAAAGTTGCACTAACAAAGTCCTACAAGATCAAAATTAAAGCATGTACAATTGAATTAGGTTAATATATACATATATATATTCAAGTTTGCACATTTTGTGTAGAAATTTTTGTAAACAACCTAGAAATCAGTGGCCTCACGAGTAACTGCAACATCAAATGTTTGCCCAATACCCATTCTTATTGTGGTATCAACCTAGACATACATGTACATAGACATTTAACGCTTATAATATTTACAAGTGTACATGCATGTGTTTCATATATCTAGTGAATTCAAAACTCATAAAATTGTAACTATACTAATGTAAACTTTAAACAAATTTACAATATGAATCTACCTGCCCCTGATCTATGACGCTCGATAGTGGAGGAGTGTTTGAAAATCCCTTAGGAGGAATCGACGTGGATGCCGATTGACTCACCTAAACCAACATAAATATTTGAAACATATATGTGATTCAATTATAAATTTAAAACTCAAGTTAACTAATTTATGATTTCATATATAATTTTAAAAATTGAAATCAAAATACCCCATAAGGGTTTCCGAGTATGACTGGTGTCGATGTATGTACTCGAGGAACAAATGATTGCCCTTGCATCATTAGTGTCATTTGTACACCAAACAATTTGATTGTTAAAATGTATTGCAAACTTTTCTTTGATATATACAACCATCAAAATTCTTATAAAATGAACGTGCATCTAGATGCATATTTATACCTGTGTCGTAGTGTCCTCAGGGTGATGTTCTGCTATGAGGAACTCTACAAATGGACTGATGTGACCAGATGAACTACCAGAATCTCCCCGTCCACTTGAACTAGGTGTGGCCTGATCAGGTCCATACTGATCAGGTCCATAGCATACTTGATGACAACTAGTACATATATGGGGGACGGGCCTCGACAGTCTTGTAGCGGTACTTGGACCAGCTCCATAAAAAACTCCTCCATCATCATCATCGTCTTTGTGCTCCCCACTCACTATCACAAAAGTGTGTTGATCAAGGTCTCTTGTGATGTACTAAGGGAACCTAATGTTGAGACCAAAGCTTGATGATGTACAAGTGCTGGAATGGGAGGACCAGGAGCAACAACAAGGGGTTGTGCATGCACGGGGTGTCAGGGATCAACCCTTGCCCCTAATCTCTATTGTGGCATGCCACCACCAACACCCTGAAATGATCTAAAATCAAAATAATTGGGCTTTTGCCCCAAAACAAACTCTAGATACAGTTTTCTCAAAAAATCTAATGGGCACTCCCAATTAGCATGTGGGGGACTATCAAAAACCATATACCATTGATCCCAAAAATGTGCACTCATCTGCGGATGTATGCACCACCTCATGGATATTCTAGATTTGTTGGGTTGAATGGGTTGTCGAGTAACAGGGTCAAGAAAGTAGGGGGCTAGATGAGATTTCGTTATTTTAAGGTCTAATATTTGTTTGTAAGAGAGACCATCATAATAAAATTATCTCATTTGTTCTCTGTCTCGTCGATGCCTATCAAGATCAGAATCAATCATCTGGATGGCATCAATCTCACTTGTGGAGGAATAAATGCTTGACTTTGCATAGCATTGATTTGATTTTGTAAGGATGCAACTTGATCATTTATTCATGCTCTCAAGCGAGCCTCGTTAGATGCAATAGGTGCTAGATGTGGCATATTAGGTGGAGGTGGAGGGGGAGGTGGAGGTGGAGGTGGAGGTGGAGGTGGAGGTGGAGGTGGAGGTGGAGGGGGGGAGGTGGATGTGGCTGTGGCTAAGGTGGTGGATTGATGATATCATCAATGTTAAAATCATCCATGATATGCTCGATATAAATGTGCACCTACATTAAATCATACAAAATAGTCCATGTGCATACATATATTAAGATCATATATTTAATTGAAATAGGATGAGCAAAATATATATTAAGATCATATATTTAATTGAAATGCACATATATATACATTGATTGTTCAACTCAAGAGCATGTCCATACAAAATTCAAAATTAAATGTATGTACATGTACATTTAAAATAAAATATATGATGCATAATTTGCATGCGTACAAATCATTAAACTAAACTATGTACATACATACAAATTTCAAAATTTAAGAACTATATATGCAAATTTTTAATACATGCACATACATACTAAACAATAAACTTGAAACATTAAAAAAAGCTCGTTTTATGTCTAACACACACACACACACATATATATTACAATTTTTCAGCAGGAGAAATCATGATCTAGTAGATAGTCATAAAATATATACTATTATATACTATTCATTATAAATTCATTAGAACCAAAATCATAAATTCATGTCACTAAAATATCCATTTGGAACCAAATTTATAAATTCATTACACAAAATATCCATCGTTCACCAAATTTATAAATTCATAACTATTTAAGATCATTGTTTTAATTTATAAACTATTATGGCTCTCTACTGCATAGATCTTCATTTCTTTGTGTTTTCCTTTTCAAAATTAGGAGTTCTCCTCTTCTCTATCCATTTTCGATGCTCATATACAATCCCATCCATAGCCCTGACAACATCAACAAGGGTTTGCATCCTAGATGCAAACATCCTCACAGGAGGTGCTACACATTCTTCATTTTGAATAATGTTGATTTGATCTTGGATGGTTCTAGCAGAAGCATTGATTTGTGCTTGCAAACGAGCATGTTCATTGATTTTAGGTGGTGGAGGTGGAGGGTTATGAGGTAGAGTGGGTGGAGGTGGAGATGAAAGTGTTGGAGATGGATGGCGTGGAGGTGGATTGCGAATATTATTGAATGGATCCATGTGATCTTTAAGATATGAGTGAACATGCATTAGATTTGTAATTTCAAGATGTAAGATACATGTTTAGGAAATACCTTTAAACCATTCAATATAAATTTCCTTAAATAATTGAATACAAATGATAAAATTATATGTAAGCCTCATTTATATGTCTAAGGCACATGTTACTTGAATGAAAATACAATTAACTATTGATATTGTATAATCTTGCAGGATCTTATTATTGTTAAATTTGGTTGGGCCTTGGGCAACTTTGATCACCAAATTTTAAGAACTTCTTTGATCCCCTTAAGAAATGTCATATTGGAAACCCTTAAGAAATCAAATTATGATTTAGGGTGACAGGATGGCTTAAGGGGATCTACGTCTAGTGAGGTCCTAGGAGAAAATGTCATGGCTCAAGTGAATAAAATTTGGTGAAGTTGCCCAAGGCAACCAAATTTAATTAAGAGCCTTTAAAGAAAAAATGATGGCTTTAGGGTTTAGGGTTTAGACTTTAGACTTTAGGGTTTAGGGTAATAGGATAGCTTAAGGGGATCTACATGTAGTAAGATCCTAGGAAAAAAATACATGGCATAAGGGAATGAAATTTGGTGGAGTTGCCTAAGGCAACAAAATTTCATTAAGAGCCTAAGAAAAAATGATGGCTTTAAGGTTTAGGGTTTAGAATTTAGAGTTGAGGGTTTAGGGTAATAGGATAACTTAAGGGGATATATGTAGTAAGATCCTAGGAAAAAATTACATGGCATAAGGGAATGAAATTTGGTGGAGTTGCCTAAGGCAACCAAATTTCATTAAGAGCCTAAGAAAAAATGATGGCTTTAGGGTTTAGGGTTTAGACTTTAGAGTTTAGGGTTTAGGGTAATAGGATAACTTAAGGGGATATATGTAGTAAGATCCTAGGACAAAATTGCATGGCATAAGGGAATGAAATTTTGTGGATTTTCCTAAGACAAGCAAATTTCACTTTAAGATCTTGGGTAGGACAAAATGAATGGTTTAGTGTTTAGGGTTTATAATTTAGAGTTCAGGGTTTAGGGTTAAGAATTTGGAATATTTAATGAGCTTGCAAGTTAGGTGAAGAAAATTTTCTTGTGGAATAGTTGATTGAGATCTACTCTTGTTTCAACTGACGAACCTAGATCATGATGGCAACTTTGATCACCAAATTTTAAGAACTTCTTTGATCCCCTTAAGAAATCAAATTACGATTTAGGGTGATGGGATGGCTTAAGGGGATTTATATCTAGTGAGGTCATAGGAGAAAATTACATGGCTCAAGTTCTTAAAATTTGGTGAAGTTTCCCAAGGCAACCAAATTTCATTAAGATCCTTTAAAGAAAAAATAATGGCTTTAGGGTTTAGACTTTAGAGTTCAGGGTTTATGGTAATAGGATAACTTAACTTGGGGATGTACATGTAGTAAGATCCTAAGAAAAAATTTCATGGCATAAGGGAATGAAATATGGTGGATTTTCCTAAGACAACCAAATTTCACTTTAAGGTGTTGGGTAGGACAAAATGAATGGTTTAGTGTTTAGGGTTTAGATTTTAGAGTTTAGGGTTTAGAGTTTACAAAACTTAGGGTAAAGTTTTGGTGCCCCTTGGAATAGTTAATGAACTTGCAAGTTAGTGAAGAACATTTTCTTGTGGAATAGTTGATTGAGATCTACTCTTGTTTCAACCGACCAACCTAGATCATGAAATCTCATTCATATTATAATCTTGCACGATCTTATTATTGTTAAATTTGGTTTCCTTGGGAAACTTCACCAAATTTTAAGAACTTCTTTGATCCCCTTAAGAAATTGATTTACAATTTAAGGTGATAGGATGGCTTAAGGGGATCTAGATGTCTAGTGAGGTCCAAATTTAGTCATACTATAGCCTCATTGGTTCCATCTAGCTCTGGGTCAAAAGTGTTTACCCCTCTAATAAAAAAAAGTATCATGTTAAAAATGAATCAATCTATACATATCACAAAAATAACAATAATCTTAAATGTAACCCATACTCTAACCATAATAGAATGCTAAATGATCCCCACCCCTAACCATATCCTAATTGAATTGTAAACCTAATTGAAACTTAATTAAATATAACCTTTACCTAATCTTAAATGTATTCCTATATTATATTATATTAAATTATATTATATTTAAATTAATTTATATTTGTATTATAATTAAATTAATATTTATTATATATTCCTAATTGAAACCTAATTATTTACTACAAACCTAATTGAATCTTAAGCCTAATCCTCATTAAAACCCCAAGTAAATTGTAACATTACCTATCCTTAATTGTAATCTTATATTATATTTTATGATATTAAATATTTATATTATTTAATATATTATATTAAATATAATATATTAAATAATATAAATATTTAATTATATTTTTTTATATGAATCATCCTCCTATCTCTAAATTGTAATAATAGCATGTAGTTCCTCCAACCTATCATCATGTACCTCCTCCCTTTCCCATGTAATAGGTGTACCTTGTAGGTGTTAAATGGTTCCATCTTGGTCTCCTTATTGATGCATTTCTATCCTTCCACATAAATCTATATAGTATCAAAATATAGGTAATTTTATGGTTATTGAATCTCTCTTAATTGCTAAAGAATCCATTATGATTAAGGATGGGTGGATTATTATCTAGGATCACATCTTAAAAATCCTATAGAGGTCATGTGGTATGTGTTTATTAATACATATATTCCCATACAAACCTCTTTCCATGTATTATCAGCTCTCCTATATAATAGACACCTTACTAGATTTAAATTTCATATGATATATATGTACCCAAGTGTTTCCAATTGGAATTGCTATAGTTATACTTTTATGGCATTCTAGATATTCAAAATAGTTTTCATAAATCTACCAAATAGACCCATTCTTGACATTGAACCTACATAATTTTAGGTATGTCCAATGAAAAAAACTTTACCCATAGCACTCTCACTCATGCTCTCAGTTTTCTTCCAATGATTTAGAACCCTAATGATCATGTCTAATTGTCATAGAGAGTGATCATCCACTCTTCATAAACTTGTAGAAACTAAAAGGTTTTATATTATGTGTTCAAATAAGTGAAAACATTACAAAAAGCTCTACTAAATGGTGACAATAGAGGGTTTTTTAAGGCAACCAAATTTCATTTTAAGGTCCTAAGACAAAATTCAAATGCTTTAGTGTTGAGGGTTTAGATTTTACAGTTTAGGGTCTAGGGTTTAGCAAACTTAGGGTGAAGTTTGGGTGGCCCTTGGCATAATTTAGACTTGCAAGTTAGTGCCAATTGGAATCGATTGTACAGCTTAGATTTATGAATTTGCTAACTAAATTTGCAAACAAACATCAAGATAAACTTTATGAATTTTAACTATTATTTAACATATTGTTTTCTAATCTAATTATAATTTAACATTGAAACTAAAATTTAATATATATCATTTTTTCCATACAAAGCAAATAAAATTTAAAACATTTAAGCAATGCAAATGATTTTTTTGAGCTTGAAATTACCTAGTTTTCAAAATCAAAATGATTTGTTCGATTTCAATTTAGGGTTTTAAAAAAAAATTGTTCCAATTCAATTTAGGGTTTCAATTTCTAAACAATTAGGGTTTTTAATGCAATTTTTTCATTTCAATTCAAACTAGGGTTTTCAAATTCAATTTTTTTCGTTTGATTTGAATTCAGGGTTTCAAAAAGCTTGATTAGGGTTTGTAAATGCAATGTTTTTATTTCATTTGATTTCTAGGGTTTTGAAATGCAATTTTTTGGTTTTGTTTCAATTAGGGTTTTCAAATTCAATTTTTTTTGGTTTAATCAAACAATTTAGGTGTCAAAAGTTAAATTTTGTTTGTAAAACACAATTCAAGGTTCATTTTTTCATTTTTATTAAAAAACATTTAGGTTTCATTGCATTTTTTCATCTATTTTTACAATTATTCATTTCTACTATAACAGTTAAAAAAATGCTCAAAACATGAAATAAATTACAAAAAACATGCTAAATTCACTTATTTTCTTCAAAATTTCTATTCAAAATAGAAAAATGAAAAAAAATGGGATGTAGGCGGGTACCTGTAGCTGATTTTGGGGGTCGCTGTCACTAGTACTCGGGTCTTGTCCGCTATGCAGTGAACTCTATTTTAAAAAAAAATAGCATTATAAAATGGGATCCCAATTTCTACCAAACGGGATCCCAATTTGTAGAAATCGGGATCCTATTTCGTAGTAATCAGGATCCCGTTTCGTGGAAATTGGGATCTCGTGCCTTTTCCATTGGTTTGAGATCCTATGGGAAACGTGATCCCAATTTTAAAAAAGCGGGATCCTATTCTGTGTCAGGCTCAGGATCCCGTTTATTAAAATTCGGATCCTGTTTCCTCAAAGCCAATTTTAATTTTTTGGTTAAGGCTATTGCCTAAGATTAATATTGACTCATCTTCTCTTAATTCTTCCTCTATTGTTATTTGTGGGTTTGATAATGTTGAGTGACGAGCTCTATGTACAATAGTATTACCTTTGCAACTTGGACCTGTTACCGTACCTACCCTTGTATACGTCATATCAAAAAAGCTACCATATAACCTTCTTCTTGGTAGACCATGGATTCACACTATGGGTGCAGTTCCATCTACCTTGCATAAATGTATTAAGTTCATTGCTAACAATTGAGTAGTCACAGTCAAGGCCGACCCTGATGCTATGCACTTGTGTGAAATGGCAGTTGTCGATCAAACTTTGGTTGTGCCTACTCTTATTCCTTCAGTGTCTTCCACTGTGTCAATGTTTACTCGAGTAATACCTACTACAAAGGATGCTCTTGAGATGAACATCCTTGAAGAAGATCATTCTAAGGCAAGGAGTCCTATGTGTGCTCCTTCCACCTCTCCTCAAAGTAACACATGTCTCAGTGATGATTGGGGTTCCTTAGACTTTACAGGCTCCTTCATTGGGGAGTATAAAGTTGACTTGATCCACTTAGACCTTTTGATGAAATCATCCACACCCACTATCAAAGATGGTCATTCTTTTGTATCATGGGGTAGTGTGAGTAATACTTGTAATGCTCTTGGTGTTGACCTCCTTCTAAGGAAGATGGTCGTACTTATGTTAAGGAGGTTAGTGTTGGTAGTCCTATCAAGAAGGGTGATGGAAACCTCATAGAAGAGTGTGATCCCGCTTGCCGGAATAACACTCTCTATGGAGATCCTCCTCCTTTTTCTTCTATCTTTGTATCTTCTTCTTGTGAGCAATCAAACTTTTCTCCACAAGAGAAAGGGTTTCTTTTTTCTCCTCATTCTTTGTCTAAGCAAGAGCATATCTTGTTGCATCTTCTAAAAGCCTACTTAATTATTCTTCCTTCTCCTACATGCAAGAAATTTTGTAAGCATAAATATTCTTTATGCACATACCATTGAGTGCTTGGGCATCCCACTAACAAATGTAAAGCCTTGAAGGAAAAAATTCAACAACTTCATGACTCAGGTGCCATCAAACTCTCATTTTATTGATGCACCTTCCTTTACTTTGCATGACAAGTGATATCGAGGTTTACCTCTATCTTGTTTGAAGTATTTCGCATAGTTCTCCTCCCCTATACGTTGGGGGTAGTGATAGCTCATTTAGGAGATGTGTGTCCTTCTTAAGGACCCTTCTCTTCACCATGTCTTTCAATTGAGGCATCCCTTGAGTGGACCCCCTCTTCTCTTTTGAAGGGTTCCCAAGTGACCTCTTTGAAGGACTTTCTTTTGAATAAATTCTTTCACATCTAGAATGGGGGTAGCCTGACTAGACCTCACCTTTCGAACAACACATCCCTTGAGTGGACCCGTCGCTTTTCACAATGAATTCCCGAGGGACCCCTTTGAAAGTTTTTACAGTCTACATGACTGGCCGCTTTAGACATGTTCTATTTGCGGCTAGACATGTTGCTGCTTTTAGATGCGTCCTATCTGCGGGTAGACATATCGACACTTTGGACATGCTCTATCTGCAGGTAGACATGTCACCGCTTCTCGACTCTATGGAGTCCACTTCCTTGAGGTTTCTTTCATGTGAGAGTTCTTGAAAGATACCTTCCTTGCAAGTCTACAGGTCTATAAGGTGCTTTCTTGGCTTCTTCCATGCGAGAGATATTGGGGGTTGCCTTCCTTGCAAGTCTGTGGGCTTGTGAGGTGCTTTTCAGTGATACGGGTTTCCTCCTTGAGCAGGGTTTGTTTTTATCACCTTCTTTTGTGGTGCGGGTTCTAATCCTGAGTGGGTTTTGCTTTCACCATGTGCTTTTCAGTAATACGGGTTTCCTCCTTGAGTGGGGTTTGCTTTTATCACCTCTTTTGTGGTGTGGGTTCTACTCCTGAGTGGGTTTTTCTTTCACCATGCATTTTATCTCTCTCCTCTTTCTTGTATATACATGATCAAAGATATGCATCTTCTTCATCCTAAGTATATGCCTTTCCTTTCTTCATCTTAAAGTTCTTCTATGTAATTTGGGGACAATGCATAGTACTAAGACAACCTTTTAAATTGAGGTCTCTTTACTTTGCCAATTTGAATCCTTTAGCTTTTTATGCCCTAATGTTGCTATCTATTGTAGGTTCTTCTTGTCTAATGTATTATCTGCTTCCTCAACGGTTCAAGTATACATTTCTAACCTTAATATTTCTTGATCTACTTTACCAAGCACTCATCAGTGTTCGTGCTTGCTAAAGTGGGGGAAAAATGTATAAGAGCGAATTTGCACCCTAGGTGAAATTCCCCTTTTTTCCTTCATCCACTTTAGAAAACCAAAGTTTGGAGGCTTAATTCCACCTAAGCCTGTTGCTTGCAACACACTTGGTGCCTATTTTGAGTGTCGATGGAGGTGTTTCTATCGAGGACACCTGCATGGCGTCTAGATGTCCACGTGATGCGCTTACATCGTTGACAGATTCTCATGTCTAGAGCCTGCAGAGGCGTTACACTTTGCATTGGGGGTCAATTTTCTTGGTCGAATGACCTAAATGTGGCCGTTTTCTTCCTTATTCCTTCATATTCAGTCCTGGAGCTTGCATTTGGAGGTTGGAAGAAATCTTGGATAGACTTGGCTCTCATTCTCTCCAACTTTAGATCATCCTTTTCCAAGCATTGAGCTCACTCTTGATAGCTCTAAGCAAAAACTTTACACTTCACAGTAGCAACATCAACACTCCACCACGCCAATAGAGCAAGTGTGGAAAAAAATACCATTGCAGCAGAGGCTTGAGTTCCTCTCATTTTCTCCCCCATTAGCCTTGAGTGCTCTTGGTGGAGGTGGTAAGCTTTCACTCCTCTCCTCTATTACTTGGTTGAGTAACATAACACTATTTTGTAGTGCTTTAGTGCTCTTTACTCCATTTCTACTTTTCTATTTGGCTGTCTGTGGAGGTGGGAACACCAAAATGGGGTCTGGCTAAGGCAGGCCCCTTTACAGTCCCAACAATTTCTCTCTCCCTCTTATGTGTAGGTTTTGAAGGTATTTGTTTGGTGAAGGCTTCATCACCCTCACAGTTGTGAGTATTTCTTTCCTTAATTCTCCTTACCTTTGTCATTTCTACTTCTTTATCTCAGTCCTATCACTTTTTGCTATTTTATTGCATTATGTGGTCTTTAGCATTCAAAGTAGAAGTGGTTGCTTATGCATTTTCTATGATAAAATCACTCTCTGGTCCATACGAGATGCCAACACGCCTCTGGGATGCTAGTGCACCACACTATCATCCGCTTTCTACACTGACGTCCTTTGGTCAAGAGCCTGTCAGTTTGTCCAAAAAATATCTATGACCTACTCTTTCAGAATCTGAAACTCCTGTTGTTGTTCCATTGAGGTGATATAGGGCAGTTCGCCCCATGAGGATCTCTAAGCTAAGAGAAATCATGAGTAGTGAATCCCCCTATATCACACTCATAGATACCGCCTATGGCAAGAATGTCATCACTAGGGAATTTTTGGTATTACACCATCTTTATCAAGATGATTATGATAAACCAAAAGCATGGATCAAAATACATAATGGCTTTGCTTTCCCTACAATAGGATCGATCGTCCTTCCATTACAAATAGGAACTAAAACATTGGATGTTACATTCTCCATCATCCCACAATCGGATCAGTTTTGTTTGCGGCTAGGCCATCCATGGCTTCGCTCAATGAAAGTTGTCCCTTCAGTCATACACAAATGTTTAAAGTTTCCTCTTGACAATGAAATATTCACTATTAACCATAGTGGATTTAACCCTTTGTCTTCTAAAGGAAACTTCTCCTTAGAATCATTTTGGTCTGAGCCCATGGAACCTATAATGCCACGCAAAGACTTCTTTTTCATTACTTACCAAAAGTTTAAAGTGAAGAAAATTTTAGAATTGTCCCTCCACAACACGTCCCCGTCCACTTCCGACACTCTTATCCTAGATGAAACAATGTTGCAACTTGAACATGAACCAACCCATCAAACTCAACCAACACCCAAAACCTCCCCCACAATCATCCAAATGACCGCAAGATAATCATAATAACTTCGCCATACCTCCTCGTATAAAACAAGTTTATAAGGCAAAGGAGAAAGTGGTTGAAGAACCTTTCATGGTTTCTTCCATTCCTCCCTTTAGGGAAAAAAAGAAACCAATGGGTGATCAACCCATTCCTTCACAAGTGCAACTTGACAATAAAACCAAAAGAAACCGAGGAGCTCAGGAGTGTAGGCATTGACGTCATGCCCTTGCTCAAAAGTCACAAGATGAAGAAAATAAAGAAAATCAAAATCCACACTTGATAGAAGCACTACATGATAACCCTCCTCCCCAATCACAACAATATGATCACATACATCAACCACAACTTGTGATACACCCTTCATTGGACATTATCATTTTTCCTCCTGTCATGATTAACCTAGATGACAATGATGAAATCACTAAAATTGACGAAGAGGTGCATAATGATCTAAATACATTATTTTCCTCTTCCATGAGCCTAAACGACAAATCTCCTACAAAAATTGTAGAACCTAGTACTTCCCCTAGTTTGACACTTGCACTTGTCCTTTTGGCTAGTTGACCTTTCTCAGCCTATCCTAAACATGATTAGGAGGCGGATGACTTGCTCATTGGTTGACTTTCATTTTCCTTACTAGTCTTTTGCATTTTTATTTTCTTTTTCTTTCTCTTTCTCTTTTGCATGTGTGTATCGTGTTCCCCCATAATGTGTCATTTGATGTTCTCTCTCTCTTTGTGACATTCTTCTATTTGTACCTTCATTCTTCTATATGTCATACATTGCATTTTGCTTTTTGCTTTTTGCTTGCTTTTTCCTTTTGGGGATGACGCAAGGAATTGAGACCACGATGTCTCTTTCATGTTGACCCAAAAGGCCCCTTTTCTTTTCTTTTCTTTTCTTTTGTCTTTGGCACGACTTTTCCTTTTGGGGATGACACAAGGCATTGAGACCACAACGTTTCTTTCATGTTGACCCAAAAGTCCCCTTTTTCTTTTCTTTTCTTTTGTCTTTGGCTTGCCTTTTCCTTTTGGGGATGACGCAAGGCATTGGGACCACAATGTCTCTTTCATGTTGACCCAAAAGGCCCATTTTATTTTCTTTTCTATCATCTTTGGCTTGCCTTTTCCTTTTGAGGATGACATAAGGCATTAAGACCACAATATCTCTTTCATGTTAACCCAAAATATTTTTCTTTTTCTTTCGCCTTTTCATTTTCATTTTGTGTGTGTTTCCTTGGGGATGATGCAAAGTGTCAAGACACCCTATGTCTCTTCCATGTTGACCCAAACAGATCTTTCTTTTTCTTTTTTTTTTGCTCTCTTTGTGTCATTCTTCCAGTTCTATGTATTCAGGGAATAATTATAGTTCTTAGCTCTTTACAAAACATTGCAGCAAAGAAAATACTAACACCAAATCCATAGATCCCTCATGTGTTTGGTGTTTTCATTTTGGGGGAAACTCCTTCCTTTTTCTTTTTCCTTTCTCTTGCATGACGTAGCCTTGGAAATGTATGACTTGACATAAGTGCTTTCCAAGTTGGCTCTCATGTCTTTTTTCTTTTTGCATTTTTCATTTGCTACTTTAAAGTAATTGCTCACAGTCTAGTGTGTAGCAATTCCTTTAAAGTGGGGGCATACATTAGAATTATTCATTTGCATTTTTCCTTTTTCTTGGTTCTTAATGCAACCTTGTTACTTCATACGATACGTTTAGTTGCTTTTTGGATGACATTGGGTGTGATGTGCTTCATAAGTGTGATCCATTTTAGCATATTACATTCCTTTTAGTGGCCTGATGTGATGCACTACATCCCCTAAGTTGTGAATCTTCTATTATTTGATTGGTCCTCTCTTGGAGACATTAGACACAATGTTCCCTAAGTTAAAGACCTCGCATGAACTAAACAAGACTCCTTTGAACATCTTTCACATGTTGCATTTTGCATTTGTTATATGGCCACCTTGCATAACACAACTTGCATTTTTGTAGTGCCATTGCATTTATTCATGAGCTCCAAGCATATGAAGCTTTGCTTGTCTCATGAAGCATGAAATGTCATTTTCTTTTGTGGTGCCTTATAAAAGTTATCAGGAGGTATAACTTTGGTATGGTTGAGTGAGAAGCCCATTCTGAGGCATGAATTTTCCCCATAGCCACTTGCATGTGTGTGAGTGCATACCAACCATGAGTGTATGTTTTTCACCTTTTGGGCCTTCTCACCTAGTGGATAACCATGAGTTCCATCGCCCCAGAGTGAGTATGCATTTCTTTTTTGGACAAACAGCCTAGAGCTGATCAACAACAGGCTAGACAAACGATCAAAGCTTGATCTAACTTAATTTCCTTTCATCTTCCCTCTTTCATTCTTTTTCATCATTTTCATGTGTGTTCCTTTGTATTTATGTTTGGTTTTCTATGGGATCTTCATCCTAGGGGTTGGATCATCCCTCTTGATTGTTGTTATCTCATCTTACTAGCATCAATGCATTTGGATCCCTCTTGATTGCATGTTCAACTACTTTAGTGTGAGTTTGAAGCAAGTTCATCCTCTCACTAAAGTGGGGGCTAACTGTGGACATGAAAAAAGTAACCCTTCTACTTTTTCTCATGTTTAGGCCCTCCTAGTGGACTTTGGCTTGATTTTTCCTAGATTTAATGTTGTAATGTGGCCAACACATTCACATTAGGTCTTGGACCCTTGAGAATCATTAAGGCTTCTAGGATGTCTTGTAAAAGTGTTGTGAAGTGTTGTAACCCACTTTCACACTTTTCTAGGACCCTTTCATTATAATTCACCTAAATTATTCATTTTTATCACTTACCGAGTCTTATTTCAAAGTGTTGTAAAGAGTTGTAACAAACTCTCATGCTTTTCTAGACTTGTCATCACTAAATTGACCCTTTCTTATGTTTAAATGACCCCTTAATGCACTTTCTGGCCATACTTAAGTGTATGTTTTAGAATATTCCTGTTAAACATCATTAAATGCACTTCAATCCCCGAAACCTAGTAAAATTTCCCTGGTGGGACCAAGTCGCCACCTAGGGTGACTTAGTCCCACTGGGCACAAAAATTAAAATAATTTCAAATTTCTGGCGAGATTTTATTCTCTTACCCTTGAGGTCGGCCTGTGATGTGTTATTTTTGGGAAATATTAGAAAATCAAGTATAAAAAAGGGGTGTTCCTCTCATTTTTTATCTCCTACAATCTTCTAATTTCCTAATTCATTATTCAAGCAATTATCAAGTATTCAAGCATCTCTAAGCATTATCAAGTCATCCATTGGAGCACTTCATTACATATCTTTAGATTTCAACATCAAGGGTTTGTTGAGTTTGTAACATTGCATGTTTTTTATTCATCATTCTCTTTCTATTTCATTTCATTTTATAGGGTTTGATTACCAAATCAGGGTTTGACCAAGGCAAACCCCTATTCTCTAACCCTTAACCCTTTTTCCCCTCTTTGCATGTGCGTTTGTAGGCCTTGTATGCAGATTTGTCAAAGAGTTTGGTGTCAAAAAGTGGTCAACAATCCATCAAAGTCATAAAATTCAACAAAGCCCTAATTGAAGCTTGGAGACCTCTTTCAGCCCATTTTCTACGGTTTCTAAACTGGACACTTGTGAGAAAGGGAAGTGTAGACCAAAGGCTACAGATTCTTTTCCCAAAATTCTTGAGATTCCTAGGTGGACTAAGTCACTATCTATGGTGAATTAGTCCCACATCCAAGCTTGAAAAGTGGTTTTTTTCATTTCTGAGTACCCATTTGGTAGATTCCTGTTTCAACAAATTCTCCCCAAAACTGGACTGTCGCCCAAGTTGGCGTAAGTGTCCCAGTCAGCATTTCCAGTCAACTCTGTAGGATTCAAGGGCCTCTCTACATCAGAATTTAGATTCCAGGTTCACCTCTCCAGTCTTGTTTAATTTTGTCATTGTTTACTTGCATTCTTAGGTGTTTTTGCATACATCACTATGTTTTCAAACAAGTTGTATTTCCTAGATTTTTCATTAATAATCATCTTTCTTTATCAATTCATTGCATTAGGACATTAAATTTAGGCATATTGCATCCATCCTTACATTAATCATAAATGTATACATTGCATTTTGCCCCATCTTTCTCCTTTTAGGTGAAAATCCTAGAAGTGTTAGAAAGCCCTTGGATGCCAAAATTGGTATCCACAGGTTTGTCCATGTGAAGAGTGCATTTCTTCATAGAGCTATTGCAAAGGATATTTACATGGAGTAGCCACATGAATTTTTTCAAGATTCTTCTTTTGTTTTCATGTTGCAAAAGTCTCTCTATGGCCTCAAGTAGGCCCCTTGGGCCTGGTATGCCAATATGGACTCCTTTCTTCTCTCAAAAGGATTCTATAAGTGCCACTCAAATTCAAATATATATATTTTGCAATAGGATGAATCTCATTTTCTTCTTGTTCTCTATGTTGATGACTTGATCATTATAGGGAGTTCATCATCCATCATTGGAAAAGTCAAATCTTCTTTGCATGACATATTTTCTATGATTGACTTGGACCCCTTACACTACTTTCTCAGGATTAAGATCACACAATATTCTTTCGGGATCACTCTTGCTTAGCCCAAGTATGCTCTTGATTTTCTAGCTCAATTCCACATGTCTAATTGTAAGCCTGCACCTACTCCCTTTTTTCAGGAGTCAATAATGAGGCCAAGTTTTCTACTCCACTAGTTGATGACACTTTGTATTCTCAACTTGTTGGGAGACTCATCTACTTTCTTTTGTTGTTGGCATGGTTTCACGCTTCATGTATGAACCACATGAGCTTCATTGGAAAGCTACCAAATGCATCTTGCATTACATACAAGGTACTCAACATTATGGGATTCAATCTGCAGTAGGTACATGGATCAACTTGGTTGGATATAAAATTTATGATTAGGCTAGTGAACTTGATGATCATAAGTCAACTTCTAGCTACAACTTTCATCTTGGTTCTAGCCCCATTTGTTGGTAGATTAATAAGAAAAATTCCATTGCTCTCTCTTTGACTGAGGTTGAGTATCAAGGAACTATTAATGCTACTACTGAGGCCATTTGGCTTCAAAATATTCTGATTGAGTTTGGCTTCACCATTCCACAACCCATGGTCCTCTATGCTATGACAATCAAAGTGCCATCTAGATCTCAAAGAACGTGGTTCAACATCAATGGACCAAACACATCGAGATCCATACGCATTACATGAGGGAGTTAATACATGAGCAGGTCATTGATTTGTAGTATTATCCTACAATAGAGAAAGTTGTGATATCTTCACCAAACCTTTCACTAAGAGTATCACCACTTGCGACCTCTCTCAGGGGTACGAGATGTTTCTTCAAGGGGGTCACTTGACCTTCTTCATTCTCTTATGGGGGGAATTTTTCCTCACATGAGGTTTTCTCCTTCTCATCTTTTTGAGAGTAGATTCATGTTTTTTTCTATTTTGGCCCGGAGGAGTTTTTTTCCCACTAGGTTTTCTCCTTTTCCTCGGTTCTTAGGGATTGCATTGCATTTGTACATGGGTACCTCATCAGGCCTAGTATTTGGGACCCATATTTGCATGTTTGTTCCCCCTAAGTTGCACTTAAGGGGGGTGTTGGCGTGAATATGGATATTACCTAACTAGTTCCACCTTTAGGTCCCTTTCACTTCCTATCACTTAAGTTTACCTAGGTTTCACATAGGATTTTATCACTTTATGTCTCATATCATAAGATTAACGCTTGTCATAATCTTATTTTGAATTTTATCATTATGTCCTAGGTGATTCATTATTAGTTGTCTCATGACATAGGATTGAGACACTTGTCATGATTGTGTCTAATCCTATGTCTCGCCTTGGCTATATAACCAAGGGTCTCTCTCACATTGTAATTTGATTCTATTTGGATTCATTGATAGAAATATAGTTTATTATTGTCATATTGATCTTCTAAGTATTTTGTACTTTCCATAGGCCTTTAGATCTTGGGTGGCTATCTCCATATCTAAATCTTACTATATTTAATTTTTAACCAAAAATGGTTTGCTTGTGCTTTTTATTTTTTATTTTTAAAATATTTTAAGACTTGTAGTGTTTTGGATTTCAAAATAATAATAAATTTCATCATTTGAAAAGGGCATATTATGTGTTTACAATAGAAAATTGAACTATCCTACAAAAACTTGGTGCATTCTTTAGATAAGCCATTTTTGTTCATGTGGTTTTTGACACACCAACATACTTGTGCATCATGAAGCATGTGGGTTGGAACGACAAAGGTTCCTCTACTTGAAAGGTGTCCAAGCTCAAGAGTCTTGCATATATTGGTTAAGAGGTTCACTAGAATCCCTCAATCAGATAGTTCTTTGGCTAGTATGTTCACAAGGGGCTCCGTGGAGTAATGAGGAATTATTCACAAAAGTAGGTATTTACTTAATGAAATTCATTAGTAGCTGGTTGTGTAAATGTTCATACTTTAGTTAGTTCATTTTTAACTCAACTTCCTACAAATTGATCCTCATCATTAATTTTCCTTGAAACTAAATTGAAACTTTAGAAACAACTTATTGATTAAAAACAAAATTTACAGAGGTGAAATTAAATAGGTTATTCGTTAAAATTTGTTAGATTAATTTTGATCTATAGGACAATGATTGAAAACTAAATAATTTTTTTTAAATGTGTTCCTAAATATTAGAAATTTGTCTCATTTCTTATTGTAAGTAATTGAAACATATTAATGTTAAATAATTAAAATCTAAAATATACTTCTTTTAAATAAGAACTCATATAATTGATTAAACTTAATTTATTCATTTTAACCCCAAAATTAAAAAATATATTATAATAGTGCTTAATCATAATTTAATAGTGATATTTGTATTATTTATGTATTAGATTTATTCAATTTTTAATTATTTCCATTCTAATTTTCTATAACAGTGATTAAACAATTTAAAATTTATAAAAATTATGCAATCAAAAGTCAAGAAAATAATTCTCCTTTTGACCCTACAAAATTGAAAATTATCATTCAAATTGAGATTAAATGAATTTAATATAAAGCATAAAAAGTAATTATTTGAGCCTCTCATGATGTTTGAGAAATGGATGAACTTGCTGTAAACCAATCTCTACTAGACCAATTATCATGAATCTAAACATGAGATGGTGTAATCTTCAAAAGATGATGTAATGTTCAAAGGATGGTGACGTGCATGAAAATTGGCAAATTAAACCAATACAAACACGTTCAGTCAACCACACACGACACTCCACCAACAACAGAGCACAAGTGGTATAAACATATTGTCAAGATTTCATCAACATTCGTTAAACTAAGGTATTAGAAATAATACATATTTAGAGGTTGGGAAACCATATTTAACAAAATAAAAACAATAAAAAAGAATGATGAAAATGGATAATTTTCATTTATTTCAGCAGTTCCAAACCTCAACCAATTTCCTTTTATCTATAAATGCATAATTATACGAGTATTTATAATTCCTTTGGATGAGAATATTAATTATTTTTCCTTTAAAGATATCACAAAAAGACAAAATATGAAGAATCATAATAGTACCTTTACCTTTGACAATTTCTCTCCAACTTGTTTTGAAAACAAATATTTACACATTTAAAATTTAAAATTCAGTTTGAAGAACTTCAATTCCTTTATCACTTTTAGCAAAACCTATAGATCCCTAACAATAGATGCTAACACTCGTTATTGGTGGTCTTTCACCAATCTTAATAGTTTGATTTCTTTGAGACTTCTTTATCAAGTCTCATAATTTTTCTAGTGCCAAAAACATCAGCAATGTTGCATGAAACGTTAAACAAAATTGATCCGACTCTAGTCATTCTTACCTTCTTTAGTACTGATTGATATGCCATCTATATTTACTCTACCATGTTTGAAAATGGAAATTAGAATATTCATAAGATTACCAAAATCCAACATATATTTGACTTCTCTAGGTTCATATTTCTTCTTATAAAGAAGAATAATCTTGAAAGAATCAACTTCCTTTCTTACTGCCTTAAACATCCTGATCTTTTAATTTGACATAAGCATCTAGATATCTAACCTGGACTTCAAGCTATGACACTCTTAAGTATATCAAAGCCTTCTATGTATGAAACTCCAGGTATTGTCTTTAGATGGGCTGCAACCTCCATTTGTTTTTTTTAATTTTATTCAACAAAAATTAATACCAACATAAAGCAATGACGTTGCCCATTTAGTGATTAATGAGATTATCATTTTCATGAGTATCATACCAAACAAAACATAGGCATGACCTTAGTTCCTAGAGATTTCATGTTTTTTGACAGATACATTATATCAAATAGTTGGTGTTCTATCAGTAGAGATTGCGGCCTCATATCTACTGATCATTATGTGTAGTAGTTGGACAACTGTATCCATCCTTGGCTTCCATCCTGATCTCTGATCTGGTTTCTTTGAGGCATATTGTCAAACAGTCCACATTCTTACTTGTACCTACTTGTCTCGTCTTCCTTGCTGGTTATACTTCTTTATTTTATCTCCTTGAAAATTTGAGAAAATTAACAATAATTTTTCAAATTTAATTTACAAAAATCCATAAATATATATTTTAATAGTCATCCACAAATCAGATTTAAAATATGTAATTTAATAATTCATGTTTAAACTATACATTCAAAAACATATACTTAAAAACATTTAAAATTTAAATTTAAATTATTTTAATTTGAAAAAATATATAATTAAAATTGTTTATACATGTACACACATATGTATATGTAATACATATACATATACATACACATATATGTATGTATATGTATGTATAATATATACATATATGTATATGTATGTATATGTACATATACATATATATACATACATACATACATATACATACATTATTACATACATATACATACACATACACATATATATGTATATACATACATATACATAATATGTATATTATATATACACACATATATATGTATGTATATGTATATGCATATGTATATATGTATGTATGTATATATGCATATACATATATATATATATATATATATATATATATATATATATATGTATATGTATATGTATATGTACATGTACGTATATGCATATATATATATATATATATATATATATATATATATGTATACATGTACATGTATATGCATATATATATATATATACATATATATACACATATATATATATATATACATATATATGTATATATATATGCACATATATATGTATATATATATGCACATATATATATATATACATATATATATATATATATGCATATACATATACATATAATATGTACATGTACATATACATATACATATATATACATGCATATATATGCACACACACACATATATGGAAATTAGTATTTTAAAATCACTCTGATCTTATTTATATTTTAAATTCTTGATTTAACAATTTAAAGTGTGTGAGTTTTAGAATCTAAAGTTTAGTTTATAACATCACACAAAAGATTGTAATAAATTGTAACAACCAATTAAATGTGATAATTATGGCAAGTGCAATGACAAAAAATAATTGATCACTTGAATGCAAGCAATGCCTTCAAATGCAAACTACAAGTAAGACATGTGACAAGAAGCAAAATGTGATAACATGCTACCTACAAATAAATACAAAAATAAGATCATCAAAGCACTCATAACACTCAACTAAACATGGGAAAGATCTTTGAAGTCCATCTTGACTCAAAACTAATCAATAAATAAGGGTCCCAAAAATTTTAAAAGTAGAGGTGTTAAACTTGAACAACAAATACAAGTACAACAATGGTGATGATTTTGGTTTCAAGGATATTCATATATATTCGAGCATTGACATAACATGATCATGTATGTGGTTCTGAGGTGGTGGTTTGGTTTATTGTTAGGAGGTTGTTCTTATCTCCTAATTACTTATTTGATTTCTTGAGTATGGTTACTCTTTTATGTATCTGTTTGGAAAATTCCACATAATATCTCTCAAAATCAAACATTGACAACCAATTTTCCATATGCCCTAGACTTCCATCCTTCTCATTGGATTTCAAAATATGTATTTACAACATAACCCAATTTGGAAAATTTTGATATACAATGAAAATACTAATGTGAAATGGACAAACATGATACTCTATCTAGCTTGCTAATTAACAAGCTTCCAAGGTTCCCTTTTCAATGCCTTCAAATTTTATATAAATACCTAAAAGAGGTGCCCAAATTTAAAACACCTAGAACTAGTCAACTAGGATCCTAAATTTACAAGTTATAAATTTATTTAATTCATTGGCCCAAAATTAAATTGCATGAATTTATTTATTTTACAAGACTAGAAGAATTATAATTAAACACTCTTAATTATAGAATGGCTTATTACAAATATTTAAAGAATAAAGAGGAAGAATAAGATAAATTATAGTTGAGCATCCAACTCATCATTGTCTTGCTACCTTTGACTAATCACCTTGCTATTGCTACTACTCTAAGAAGTGCTTCTTAAAAAATTTCCAATTATGCTCCCTAATGGTGTAAGCACAATTTCACATTATATTTGGCACTCACTTTAGTATTCACTCCCCTGGTTCATTTTAGGACCATTTTCGAGCCTTGTCCTTACCTTCAACTCAAGAGAATGTGTTGAAGCTACCCTAAAAACCTTATTGGCAACACTATACCCTTAAAACTCCACTTAATGTTCAAATTTGGGTCAATTACTAAGTCAAGGGACCCTTTACTAGTGGTTCTTGCTTGCTTTGACAAGCACAAAACACGTGGACACTAGTGACCCGCACTAGGGCCCCACCATTTCACTCAAAAAAAGTTGGGCATGTGTGAGAGTTGACCTTTGCCTTGTGCAACATGACCTCAATTTCAATATTGACATGCAATTTTTTTAAAAAAATCAAATTTACACATGTCAGCCTACACCTAACGTTATTCTTATGTTTCCCTATTTAAACATGAAAGTTTGTCATACTAAAACATTATACGATATGGTGAAGCCCTACCAAAATTAGTATTCAGCTCTACAAAATTGTAAACAATATTTATTTCTACTTGATATTGTTATGATGATTGAAGTTTTAAGGATGTAAATTGATTTGGAATCAAGGATACATCATTGGATTTTTCACATCTTCAACACAATTGGGTGTGATTTCAATTGGTTCTCACATTCAAACTTTTTGATCACCTTGTTGCCCTAAGTGAGGTAATTTGTTGTGTTTTACTTCCCTTGAGCATAGCCTTTCTCTTGGGTTGGATCTTGCACTTCCTTGTTTGAGGCATGCAGAAATCCACTCTAACACACTTGAGTAGGGTTTCCATCTAATATTTTACTTGTCACTACTCGCTACAATCTTAGAAACACTTAAGACTCAGAGAACACACTATCATCCTTTATCAAATTGGCTATTTGTGGAGGTCGGAATACCAAAATAGGGGTTTGACCAAGGAAAACTCCTATATAGCTAACCATCTATTTTCCTTCTTTATGTATGTAAAAGTTTGGATGTGAAATTGGAGATTTTAGATATCAAGAGACCAAAGAATCACAAGAGTGTCTAGACTACAACTTGGATTGTGCAAAACCCTAAGGTGTGGGTGCCCTATGTTGGTGTCCCACCTTTTCTACCCCTGCTTTTGGAGACCGGTTCCTCTCTTTTTTCACTTCTCAAATATATATTTGTTTCTATAAAAATTTATTAGCCTACACAATTATTCATTTCTTCAGTTTAAGGTTTGTATCACCTAGGTTAATTAAAACACATTTTATCAATTTTCCCACTTTGCAACAAAGGAAAGAAACCCAAGAAAATTGGTTCTCCTTTTATGAAGTTAGCCAATCATAACACCTTCATTGGTTTGTGTTCTAGTGTTTAGTGAAGAAATGATTGATCTAGGTTCATCCACTAGTTAGTCTAGATCCTCTTTTCACACATAACATTTTGGTGAACCTAACTTAGATTACACTTGCATATAGATTCTTTATTTTTATTGTGTTCAAGTACTTAATTAATTTAATAGTCTTTAATTAGTTAATTACTTAGTTAGATAATATTTACATTTACAAAAATATTGTGTGTTTAGTTAGAAAATAAAACACAAACAAATTTTCTTTTCATTTAGATTAGAAAACAAAAACATAAACAAAGTTTCTTCTATCCCTAAATCAACATTTACCATCTTGTCATCACTTTTCTTCTACTTCTATCTCTTCTTCTCTCTTCTATCTTCAACATCTTGGAGAAAGTAAGATTATCTGATCATGCTAGATCTCTTTCTACGATATTTTCACATGCTTGATAAGTCATTTAGTAGTGACGATTTTGATATGTTAGATGAATCCCTTGATGACTTCATCTCAATGGAATAATCCTCTACAACCCTTAAAACATCTCTTTATCAAAGACTAATTAACACAATTGAATTTGTGAAACCAAAAATTGTGGTACATATTTCTCCTGATGTTCCTCAACCTAAAAATAATCCTATTATCACTATTAGAGGTGTTACAAACCCACCTCGACCTCCTAGTTACATTCTAAATTTTGTAAAATGACTTACTCAAAACAATAATTTTGACCAAAGTGTATCACAACCTCATTATCATGTAGTTTCTCACACATACAATACTCAAACTAATAAACAACCTAAAAAAACATTGGTTGTTCCCACTATTTTGCTTCCTCAAACTATTCTTCCCCCACACCTCATCTTCCTCCACATGTTGGTAACAAATATGATCTTGTCAAGCAACTTCATGTTACTCTGGCTAATATCTCACTTTGGAAATTGATACATACTTTTCCTACATACTGCCATAGGATGCTCTAGGAGGCCTTATAGAGATAGTTGCACCACCTTCTATTAGAACAAATGATGTAGAAACCTTGTTAGAACTTATATTATATGCATACAAAAAACCTAGATATTGTATTCCACCAACATGAATTACCTTCTTTTTAGATTCAACGACAACATGATCCTCTCATGATTCTTGTCATCATTAATCAAAATGGAATAAATAATACTCTAATCGATAATGGATTAGGTCTTAATGTTTGTAGCATTGACTTGTTACATGTAAGATCGGTGTAGATATGTCTCTCATCAAGCCTGATACTCTTTCTATTCAAGGATTTGATAACATTGGTAGGAAATCATTGGGTACAATAACATTACCAACTGAGGTAGGACCTATGATTTTTCCTACCCTAATCCATGTCATGCCCGATTCTCTTTCATAAAATCTTCTTCTTAGTACACCATGGATTCATTTTAAGGAACCAGTCTTGTCTACTCTTCATCGTGCAATGCATTTTGTATACAATAACAAGCTCTATATAGTTAAAGTGGATCCAAATCTAGAAATTTTCTTACAAGAAGAAGCCAGATATCAACCTCCTATTTCTAAATCTCTTAGTACTTTGATTCCATATTCAAAAGTGGAACCACTGCCTTCCAATGATAATGATATCAGTAATTGTAAATCACCTACAACTATGCTCTTTGGCGATGATTGGGTTTGTTAGATTTTACATCTTCCTTCATTGGAGAATATAAAATCATGTCATGAAATCCTAAGGAGATGAAGGTTGTTTTGGTGGCATCTACACAATATTTTCCTTCTTCTCAAATATCTAATCTCAACACTACAATTTCTTCTACGTCCACAATTTTTGCTAATTATACCTCTACTTTTGATGATGCCACTAATGGTGATCCACCATCTTCAATAAAAATGAAATCCATTTATGGTTGAGTTTTTAAGATCTCTTAAATTGGGTATAGAGGTAATGGTTGTGGTATAAACAAACAAGTTATCAAGATCCTTGTAAAGCCTAATTCACAAGATTCGATGGTTGATCTTGGTTACTACCCTTCAAAACCCATAAAGGCCTCTCATCGAACCTATCTTAATGTAAATATGATAACTCAATCTCAAATTATTTCTAAATCATCACTTAATCTAACCCATCCCAAAATTATAGAAACAAGTCCAATTTCTAGTACACCTTCGTTCGATATCTTCTCAACCAATGAGTCAGCTGAATTTCTAGAAGTTTATGAACACTTTCCTCGATATCATCATGATTGTGTATTTAATTACTGTTTAAATTTTATGGCATACTTTGGGAAAGACACTAGTGCATTAGATGACACATTAGTTTCTAAAGAGATGCTTCAAAAATTTCCTCATCTACCTAATGTCCCAAACTAGAGTATTATCCTTGTTGGAGATACTATTGATACATAGATGGACTTGATTAACTCTAAGAAGGTTGTCCCAATTGGAAAGTTCTTATAATCTAATGAAAAAAATGAATATTCTATTCTCACACATGAATTTCTTGATCTCTTTGCCTAGTCATACTTAGATATTCCTGGTATTGATCCAAATGTGGTGACACATACTATCACATTGTATTATGATGTCAAGCACATAAGACAAAAGATCCAACAAATGAATCCCAAGGTGGTCAAGGTTGAGATTGAGAAGATCCTACAAGCTAGCTTGGTTTTCCCTATTGACTATTCCCCTTGGATATCAAATATAGTTGTCACTAAACCCAACAACCAAATTTGAATGTGCACTAATTTTTGGGATCTTAACAAAGCTTTTTTAAAAGATTTTTTTCATGTTCCTAACATCCACATGATTGTTGGATCTATTTCTAGCCATGCTTTACTCTCCTTTATGAATGGTTTCTCTAGATATAATCAAATTTTCATCAACCCTCAAGATCAATATAAATCAACTTTTCTTACACCTTGGGGAGAATTTGTTGGGTGGTCATGCCTTTTATACTATTTAGACTACTAGTGTAACATACCAATGTGCTATGAAACTCAACTTTCATGACTTCATTCACAACATCTTGGAGGACTATGTCGATCGCATCCTTGCCAAGTTTATCTCACATCAAGATCACATCAAAATCCCTCATCAATTTTTTGAATGAATTGATAAATATAACATGTGTTTGAATCCTCATAAATGTGTTTTTGGTGTTGATAGTGAAAACAATTTGGGTTCATTATTTCACATCATGGTATTGAGGTGGAAACAAAGAAAATCGATGCTATAATCAATATGCCACCTCCAAAAAAAATCTCTCAAATTTGTAGTTTATAAGGTAAGATTCAAGTTATTTTTTTATTTGTCTCATTACTAGCAAATTAGACTCTCCCTTTTACTCAAACTCTTAAGAATGATTCTCATTCCAATTGGAATGAGGATTATCAAAATTCTTTTGATGATCTAAAACAATATGGCTAACCCTCTTGTCTTACAACCACTCATTTTGGAATGACCTTTCCTTCTTTACACTTTTGCTTCGTCCAATGTTCTTGCAATGTTATTGGAACAACATGATGATGATGGTAAAGAGCGTGATATATATTTTACATCAGACACACTCGATTATGAGGTCAGATACATTGCAATTAAGAAACAATGTCTATATCTTTTTTTTGTAACACATAAGTTGAAACACTATCTTCTTAACGTTGAAACTCATGTCATTGTAAAATTTGATCCATTGAAACATATATTTTTCCAAAACCAATATTTCAAGATGTCTTTCCAAGTGGGTGATGTTGTTAATGAAATTCGATCTTAAATTTATCTCCCAAAGGGAAATTAAGGTTCAAGCATTGACCTACCACTTAGTTGACACTCCTTCACCACTTTCTCTCCCAAATTAAGAATCATTCCCCAATGATCACATTCTCCCCTTAGATATTGATCAAAGGTGGGATTTATTCTTTGACGATTCTATGTGTCAAAATGGCTCTAGTGCTAGTGTTATACTAATACCCCCTTTAGGAAATCCAATTCTCCTATCTTACCATCTCAATTTATCATGTACTAATAACATTGTAAAGTATGAAGCCCTTATTGCTAGCTTGTGTGTTGCATTGTCTCTTAATATTCAACATCTTCAGTTTTTGGTGATTCAAAGTTGATTATAAGGAAAATCACTAGATCTTATCAAACAAAGCAAGATAAGTTCTCTCAGTATCATTACTTGGCCTTATCAAAGTTGAGGCATTTTTCTTCTTTCACTATTGACACTATTATCAAAAACATAATAGACATGTGGATGCAGTGGCAAGCACTGCCTCACTTATATCCCTTGATGATTCATTCGTTGATTTCCAATTCATCATTCATAAGATCTTTCTTCACCGTCTATTTATGAGAATTCTATTGATATTTCTTTCTATTACAATATTGATTCAAATGAATGGTACTCCCAAATTTTAGTATTTTCATGATGATTCCTTTCCTAATTCTTCATCTAAAAGTGCTCAAGCTTCCATTCAAATGCTTTCAACACAATATATCATTTTATCTAATGTCCTCTATCGCAAAGGATACAATGGTCTTCTTCTTTGTTGTCTTAACAAATAAAAGATCCCCATTGCCCTTAAAGGGGCCCATTCAGGTGCATGTGGAGGAAACTTTGGTGGTCAATCTTTGGTTCAAAAATTGCTTCGTATAGGTTACTATTGGCAAAGTATGGAACAAGATTACTTTGCCTTTGTTAAAAAATTTCCTCAATGTCAACAACATAACGACTTGATTTGAGTTCCTCCCCATGAACTTCATGCCTAAGTCTCCCCTTGGCTATTTTCCATATGGGCCTTGGATCTTATTGGGAAAATTCCCCCTCCTCAAGGACATACTTTCATTATCATGGCTATTGATTACTTCACAAAATGGATAGAATTGATTCCAATTTGATCCATGATGGATGAAGTAATTTATTATTTTATTCTTGATAAAATCATTTATTAATTTTTTCTTCCTTCCACTTTGGTCTCCAATAATGGTTCATCATTTAATAAATAAGAAGCAAGGAAGTTCGTTGAAAAATTTTACATTCAACATCGCTTCTCTATGCCATATTATCCTCAATAAATTAGTCAAGAAAAAGCTTATAATAAGACAATCGAGCAAATCCTTCAAAAGACTATTGACAAACATGGAAAGGTTTGGCACACTCAATATTTTTATGCATTATGGGCTTACCAAATGAGTTTCCATATGGATATAGTACCACCCCATACAATCTCATGTATGGTGCTAATGTAATCATGCCCTTGGAGTTATAAATTCCTTCATTATAGATTTCTCTCAATGACATTCTAGATGAAAATTTAATTATAGGGGACAATGACTTCAACAACTTGATATGTTTTTTGCACAACTTATACATACTCTCAAACATCTCCAAGCTTATCAAAAGAACATTCAACAAACTACAATGAGTGTGGAATTCATCACTCATTCGAGGTTGGTGACTTGGTAATTTATGAGAATCAACGCAATAGGAATGTTGATCCAAGTTAAAAAAAGGAAATTCAGCATGAACTAGTTAGGAATTTACACCATCATTGAAGTCTATAGATCAAGAGCATATAAGCTATCTACAATTAATGGTACACATCTCAAAGAACCCATTAATGCTATGCATCTACGTAAATTTTATGTTTAAATTATTTTTTTTCATTTATCTATGAAAGGTATGCTATTATTTAAAGAATGTTATGTTAGATGGTTAATATTCTTATCTATTTGATTTATGTTTTTTCATCCATAAAAAACATATGTGTGTCTTGAATTATGTGAGTAGTTTTCTTAATAGTAAGAATTACTTTTTGTTAGCATATATTTTAGTAATATGTGTACCATGTTAATTAGATTGTTGTTGAATTTAATTAAATAATGTGATTACATTATTTAATTAGATCATAGGGGTATTTGGTTCAACATGTGTGTACACTAAAACAATCATATGTTGTATTTATGTAAACAATTTAGTTAAGCCATTTAATTAGATCACATGATTCATCTAATCAAATAACATATCACCAATAAATGTAGCTCAATAAAATTATTATAGTATTTATTAATTAATCTTATTAGGTTGTTTAATCAAATCACAAGTGTATTTAATTAACCTTACATGTCAATTACCACATTTAGTTAGATATTTTTTTCATTTAAATTAAATAATAAATCACATTGTTTCAATTAGATCACAAATAGCATATAAATTAAACCATCTCATAAATGCATATGTTGACCGAAAATCTCAAAATGCTCATATATATTCATACAATTGTATCAATACATGATATAACCAAAATTGCCACTCTAGAAAAATGCGGTTTCTTAGAATGGTACAAAAATAATATACAATAGTCTCATCAACCTATAGGCCCATAGCTTTCTGATGAAACATTGTTTACACAGCCTGAAGCCTCGACTAGTGAACGACCCAGTATGCTCACCCGATCTTATTCCATGTCACAAAATTTCCCAAGCACATCCCATAAGCCCTATCTTGACTACAATACTGAAGAGTCAATAGGATCTAGTCAACTCCCCATATACAAATAGCCATCTATAAATCCATATCCTTCCCGAGCATCTCTAGCAACTCTCTCTGATCTTAGCAGCAACCCAAAACTTATGGATAAGTTAGCCCGACAGGTCAGTCAAAAGCTTGCCCTGACTCCAAAAATAGAACAAAAACATGACCAGAAAGGAAAAGGCATTAAAATCACAAAAATGGGTGAGAAGAGTTGTATGATGAAAGAAAAGATGCTGAAGACAAAACTCCCAAGGGCTGGATCTAAGAAAAAGAGCATATATAAGATGGAATTAAACAATCAGGAACAGGAGATCATAGGATATGAACCAGGCAGATGGCCTACTCCTGAAACGTTTACATTTATCAATCCTGACTGAAGACTGTGGGGAAAATATGAAGCATGACTTCATACAGAATTGGGAAAGAAACAAAAGAATTATGAAGCCCAGAGAAATTGGATGGCACAATGGATGATCTCTGCACAAGAAAACATAGATGACATGGCTGTAGATATTAGATTTAGTAGTGGCCAAGCCTTAGAAGCTGTAAATAAAATTGAAATTATTTCTGAAGATCAACAAAAGATTTTCACCTTTGTCAAGAATGCTGAACATTATTGTTCTGCTCTGCCTAATGACATTACAAGTGTCAGTTATGATGTCATTCAAGTTCATAACAGTGTGAAAACTGTTATTTCTACACAACAGCATCAAGATAACTACCTTACCCATATTTATGATGATCAGCAGACACATGAAAATTCCAAAAAGGTTGCTGACTTAGAAAATTCAGCAGACACATGAAAATTCAGCTGAAAATTTTGAAGGAGGAAAAATAGTATTCAATAATCTATAAACACACCTACCACCTACGGTAGCATACACAAAATCTGGTTGTAAAATGACACCTTTTACTTGTAATAGGAGGCAAAATGTAGATTGGACATATTTATCATCAAGATTTATGGTGAAGTTTGGTCTAACAGACATGCGAGCATCTCCACCTTTTGTTTCATCAGAAGATTTAACAAGGCGACCTCAGAATTGTCCTATGACAGCTTGATCCCAGATTCTACATCGAGTGTCTATTAGGCTGGCAAAGTATTCAGCGCCTATATCATAGTTGAAATGAGGATGTAGAATAATGTCAACTAAAGAAAAATGCACATGGAAGAAACCCTTTCCTTTCCATCGCTTGATGTCTTCAGGAAGTAAAAATGGCAAATAGACTGGACAAATACCAACACTAGAAACCCTAAGATTTATCTCTGATTGTCGCACAGAATTCATCATTTTTGCCTTTATGCCTTTCTCAAGATATAAATCAGATATCTTAACATCTGGAAACTTAAAATTACCATATTCGTCTATGAGTTCTTCTTTATCTTGGAAGTGATTATGTATAACAGAAGAAAGAGAACTGCTTGCATGCATTGAGCGCTGCCTAGCCATGATGGAGAAATGAGAACTTACTTGATTTCGCTAATCCTTTGGCTGCTACGTTTTCCGTCTTACTGCTCACCCTTCACACACCTGTCCTTTGGCTTCAACATGGGATTTATGGTCTTACTGCGGGTCCACAACTACTTGAGACAGCTAATTTCATTCAGAACCAAAGTTTCCATCAAATGACTGACAAAACTTAATGAGGCAAGATTTTTTCCAAAGTCCAGACCATGACCAAGACTATAACGATGATAACACAAACTATTTTGACAAAGATTCCAAAACCAGATGAACAATAAATACTTGAATATGTATCCTGGATTTGCATTTCAATGTCAGGCATTGTATTCATAGATAACAAAGGCTACGAATGCAAAGAGACAAAGGAGACAGAAGATAAATAGGGAAAATTTGCACTGACAACGTAGTCCAGATTCAAATGCCATTCACCCTTAGGCTCTGATACCAATTTGCGGAATAACAACAAAAATGACAAAGATTTCTATTAATCATGTCATGTGCAAGTTACATCCGACAAGCATTTAGATTCTGATCATCCAGATCGCACTAGACGCAGGAGAGAGCATAAGTCTAAAATGAAAACTAAGGACTTTTCCTAAACAATAGACTCCAATCCTAGACAACTGATGTCGAGAATGAGGCGTCCTCAACAATTTAAAGAAGAGGCTGAGCTTCTAACCTCATGGCATATTACAATTAATTTGGAATCCATCCATACGTTTTTGCCACGCGTCCCCAACCTTCTGCACTATAGAGAAGACAACTGTTAAGCAATCTGTCAAATAAAGATAATCACTTTTGGGACACTCGTGAGTGAGAAGGGCCCACTTAACACCCGTAAGTGGCTACAGGGATCGTGCTTTTTATGACAGGGTTGCATCCTGTTGTCACAACTTAACGTGGGTGACATCACGGCACAGACAAGCCCATGTGCTAGCCATCAGAATGGTATCGGATCTAATAATTGGTCTGGTAGTTCTTGATAAACTCGAATCCAATCCTCATACCTAGGGTTAAAGGCATAGTCAATTTGAACCACATAGTCTTGAGAATACCCTTGGTCTAGTTCAACTCTTCTAGCAAGGAGTGTTGGCTTGAGGTTTATCTCCATATTTTCAATCCTGACTTCTGGTCTCCATCTAGCTTCAAGAGGGTATAATTCAATTCTAGGAAAATGATATCCCGTTCTTGGATAATGCACCAAATATTGAACCATACAATCACTTAGTGTTATTTTAAACTGTGGATATAGTAAATTCAGGAATTCTTCCATATTAGGATTAAATTTGGCTCCAACAATATCAGCATATTCTTCAAAAGTATCTTGATCAAAGCTTATGCGAGTGATAAAACCAAATTTCAATCCTTTTAATAAATTCATCTTACTCTGTTTTGACCAGTTCATGCCAAACAAACCTTTGATTCGGATATGAATGGAGTTGTTTCCACGCCAATATTTGACAGGAGCTCTCTCCAAACCAAATGATTCTTTAAATTCTTCTTCTTCATCTGAATCTACTAGGCCTTGGGTATGATGATAATGAATCAAATTTTTCATGTTTTGAAGCCATTTATTCAGAAAATATGACTCCAATAAAACAATGATTATCTCTTTTGGAAGAGTGGGGAGAGTGAGCAAACTTCCATTACTAGAATTTACCATATACATGGCGATACCATCTGGTCTATACCAATCTGGGGAGTTGAACTCAAGATCAGTATATATAGAACCTGCAAATTCTCTGGTCAGAGTGTTAGCTATTGGATTGTTCTCACCTTTTATCCATTCAATATCAAAATCATAGTTGAGGAACTCGAAATACCATCTAGCGATTCGACCTTGAGAAATATCTTTGTTTGGATTCTTCTTGAGTAGGCTTCTCATGGCTTGACTATCAGTTTTCACAGTGAATTTTACTAGCTTCAGGAAGATCTTGAACTTTTCTATTCCTTTTTTGACTGCCAGTATTTCTTTCTCATAAATATGATATCTGCTTTCTGTATCTGTGAATGTACCAGAACGATATCCACATATATTTTTCTTTCCATTTCCTTCTTCTTGCATTAGCACAGCAGACCAAGTGTTATCAGAAGCATCAGTGTACATAAATAAAGGTAAGTCAGAAGCAAGAGTCTGCAGAGCAGGCAAATGTTGACATTTTGCTTTAATTCTTTGAACTGCTTATGTTGCTTCTAAAGACTATCCTTCTTTCTTTTCTTTTAGATGAGATTGAATGATTCGGCGATCTTCAGCTAAGCCTTTATAGAAAGGGGAAACATAATTCAGACATCCCAAAAATCTTTGAATTTGCTTTCTATCCTGAATAATGTCAGGGAATTCCTGAATTTGCTGTAAGATATGTGGCTGAAGTTGAACTTGGCCATTACTCAGGTGTAAGCCAAGAAAATCAATTTGGCTTTGTCCAATCACCATCTTTTTAGCTGTAAAACATATCCCATGTTTTCTAATGGTTGCATAGAGTTCTTCAAGATGCTGCAAATGGTCAGTAGAGAAGATAAGAATATCATCAATATAAACAGCACAAAAGTCTTTCAAATGCCTTAGTGCCTGATCCATGCGTCTTTGGAAATATGCAGGAGCTGTGCACAAGCCAAAAGGCATGACGTTCCATTCATACAATCCTTGTGGGACTGAGAATGTTGTCTTATATCTGTCTGATTCTTTTACCTTAATTTGCCAGAATCCTGATTTACAGTAAAACTTTGAAAAAACCTTTTTAGTGGCAGCTCTTCTGATTAAATCAGTGCTAAATGGTATGGGATAGTTAAATGGAAGGATAATGTCATTAAGAGGCTTATAATTGATGCAAAGTCTCTTTTTCCCTCTTACCTGTTCTGCTCTCTTGTTGACTAGGAAAGCTGGGGATGCAAATGGACTTTTACTGGGACGGATGAAATGTCCATTAAGTAATTCTTTCAACTGCTCGTCCATTTCTTTTGTTTCTTTTGGACTCATTAGATAGGCTGGCTCATGAGGTATGACTGATTGACACTCTGGGCGTATCTATATTTCACATTCTTCATGATCCTAGGACCAAAACTGCAATGGGTTCATGTTGCAACAATCTATTTCAAATCTCTGTTTAATTTCATTGAACACATCAGGAGGTTTCTCTGCTAGTTCTTTTATTGACTCTTTATGTTTCTTTTTCCTGCTATGTTCAAACTTATGGTTCACAATTTTAAGTGCAGGAATCTCAATCTGTCCATCTTCGTGTCTTAAAGAAATCTTATGTTTCCAAAACTAGAGTGGCTCATATTTTGTTAGAAACAAAAATCCCAATAGAACATCATCTTTTAGATCATTATACTCAATGAAATCAGTGATGAAAATTTTACCCATAATTTCTATGTGGACATCTTGTGCATACCTACCCATCTGAATCCTTTCTCCGTTAATTGCATAACTATGTGGAAGATCAGGTCGTTCTTTCCAGAATTCTGTAGGAATAGCATTGGTTTTTGCCAATGATCTAGAGGAACCTGTATCCACAAATGCATCCAATGGAATTTTCTTATATCCGTGAAAACAAAAATTAATTTTGATATAGTTACCATTGTTTGCAAGCAATAGAGAGCAAGATTTTTCATTTGTTCTTTCAATAAGACTATTGCTGGTGCTGCTAGCTTCTGATTCTTCTTGTGTTGCTTCTTTTTCAGACTCTTCTGCTTTGAATAGAATATCTTTGATTTCTCCCACTTCTGCAGAGAGATTTCAAATTTCTTTTTGCTAAGTTTTAAGCAATCGCTTTAAATCTGCAACATCATCCATTAGTAGATCAAACTTCTTAAGGATTGCAATAAAATCAGTATCAGCAGCGGAAATTTTGGATTTGGAAGAAGAGACTTTTCCTTTTCTCTGCCATGGAGGGATCCTGTATCCATGGTCCATTTCCTTTTCAACCCCTTTTGGGGGTTTTTTCTGTAATCTGAGTTGTTTTTCCACCTCAGCTTTATCTGATTCTAGGCTCTTTAATTTTGCCAGGTGGTGGTGGACAGCTTTCTTTCTTTCGTCCTTTGTTCCTACCATTTTGTAAGGATCTTTTGATTTTTCAATTTGTATTTTGACTTTTAGATCTTGCAAAGTGCTCTTAAGAAGTGAGGTTAGAAAATCCTCATCAGGGTCTGAACTTTCTGATTTAGAATCAGACAAATTTTGCATGTGTCTATGGCGATCCTTTATATCTTTGAATTTTAGCATAAAACTTGAGTCAGGAACAACTTCTACTAATTCATACAAATCTTGTAGATCTAGAATATTGCTACTTTCAACTATTTCCCATCCTGGATTTTCAAATTCAAACATTGCATAAATTTTTGTACCAGGATTTAATTTCTTTGGACAGTTAGTAGCATAGTGAGGTCCTTTGCAAATAAAACATTTAATTCCTTTTGGGGCCTTATTATTTCTTTTCCTCAACAAGTATGAGGGTGTTCTATGAAACTTTCTTCTCTTGTAGGGGACTGCCCTATATTTCTTCTTGGATCCATACTTACCATGCTTGTTGCGTCTGAAGGTGTATTCTCCTTCATGATATTTGTTTCGAGAACACCTTCTGCATTTACATTTTCTACCACAACCTCCTCTTTTGAACTGTTTTAATTGCTGGAAATCCCTGAGCTGATTGATGGGAGGAAGATCACAAAATTCTTTTAAATTACATGTGTAGTTATATTCTTCCTTATTGAGTTGGAGAGCACCCAACAGACATTGCTTTTCCAGCTTGTACCTAATCAATCTTTTTATTGTAGGGAAACTTACATCATCAAGTTGTTTATGTTCTTTTCTGATTATATAGTCTTGTGCCCATGCACCTAAGCCACAGGGAAGATAATTCAAATAATAATGCTTTGTAGTTAGGTCATGCATTTTATTTGCTGCAACCATATAAGATTCAAACATGCAGTTGTATTCATCAAATTTAGCTAAATTATTTAGCTTCATGGATTACAAAATCTTATTGGCTTCTAGGGCTTGATTAGAGATATCATCACAGAAAAAAATTGTTAATAACCATTTGAATTCATCAAATCCAGCTTGAAATATATCATCTTTTCCCAGATTTTTAGGATCCACCAAAATTGGATCTGTTGATTGAGCAGGAATGGTTTTAGGCATTGGGCCTTGATCTGGTAGATTGTTCCACCAATTTCTCAATTTTCCAGACATAAGTCTTACAGCATAAAGAACTTTTGCGGGTTCTGTCCATGAACCACTTCTTTCAAATAAATTTTCTAATGTATCAGTCTAGGTACAGATTACTTCATAGGGGTTAACCAATTTATCAATGTTTAAAATATAACCACTAGATGCATATGGTCGCATTTGCTCAGGTTTGAGGTTTTCTGTAATGCCCTCCTACATCTCAATGTCCATGGTTGATTCCCAAGGTTCCTTTTCTTCTAATTGCTTATATCCAGAAAAGTCTAAATCAATTTCCTCAAATTCAATATTTGTAGAGGAATCAGAATCGCTAGGACTATCAGAAACAACTAAAGTATTTACATCAAAAGATTCATCATCGGATTCTTTATTTGCACAACCAAGTTCATCCATATAGACTGGTTCTTCTTGTTCTTGATCCACTCCCAATTCTGCAAGCCAATTTTTAAGTGGTTCTTCTTTATTGGCCAAACTATGTTCTTTGACTTTTGGCATGGGAACGTATGGAGTTGGCTTATGAGAAAGCCTTTTGGAAGTTGAGGATTTATCTTCCTCACTATGCAGGGGTTTTCTTCTTTGGATCAAAACCTTCTTTGGTTTGGGAGGTTCTATAGTTTTTCCTTTTTTGTCTCTGCCTTCCTCTTATGAACTATCCTTACCAGTTTGGGATACTCTTATTTTTTTGTGAGCATCCTTACCTTTTCTAATTTCTTAGCAACAGAGTCTAAAAGATTCTTGTTTTCTAAGTCAGCAACCTTTCTGGAATTTTCATGTGTCTGTTGATCATCATAAATATGGGTAAGGTAGTTATCTTGATGTTGTTGTGTAGAAATAACAGTTTTCACACTGTTATGAACTTGAATGACATCATAACTGACACTTGTAATGTCTTTCAGATTCCTCAGAGCCTAGTGGTGGTTGAGGGATAGAGGGTTGTCATTGTGAGGCAATAGACCGTAAGTAGCTCTTGGATCCACTTTGTGCCTACTGGCCTCTAACCTTGCCTCTAAGCTTTGTTGCCTCAACTCATGCATCTATATACTGCTACTGCAACCAATCTCTCTCATCTCATATCTTTTCTGCCTCTACATATAGGGCCACCACACGATGATGATCAATTGTGGGTGGTGGTCTTGCTCTCACCACCTAAAGATTGATCAATGTCTAATCCCTCTGAGTTGTCACTCGATTGAGCTCCACAAAACCATCCTTATACATAGCTCTTAGTCATACCACAAGCTCAAATATCTCCACATGTCACCACGCAGATTGTTGTGGCCTATAGCTAGCTCACACCTACAATTGATGTTGTACATTAGGGACCATCTCTATTATGACTTGACATATAAATTCAATTCATGCTTGGCTACCAACTATAAAAATAAAAAATTGAATCATATAATCATCATATATAAATTAAAATCAAAATCAAATACGGCATCTAGTGTTCTACTCAATAAAAACATAAATATAAATCATCTCACCTAGATCATCGACTCACCAATGGGGATCCATTGGTTTGGTAACTATGATTGCACCTAGGGATGCCTATGGTGTTGGGGGTACTATAGAGATAGCTCCATTCAACTCCCCACAATCACAAATGATCGATAACCCAATTATGGAAGGTAGTGCTTATGCTACACAAGGTTGAAACGTATGCCTCCCCTCAATAGTACCACTAGCATCCTCTATGTGCCCTCAATGCCCTCCTAGAAACAATTTCATCTTTTTCTCCTCATCATCACCATCACCCTTGTCATCATATCTCTACTCATCCTCGAACTCCTTGTCCCAATGTGACCAAGACCTCAGGTTGTTGGTGGGATGGTCCACAAGAAACATAAAAGTAGGACAAGTGGTGCTCTACTAGGTCACACATGAAATTTTGATGCCCACATCATCAACTCCAGACATGGAGGCTACATCTCACTCCTTATCATTAGGGTCACCCAATGCAATTTCCATGATGGTGGGCCGGAACATATCTCTGGGCCTAGTTGCATTGGATGTTGACCGAAGATACATCAGTTGGTGATAAATATTCCTTTCAAACAATCAAATTGTTGGTTCACTTGATCGTAATAGAATGCCATCACAATGAGCTCTTTGCAATCGACAAGGAATCGATATTGTTGCATCCTCTCTAGCTAACGAGTTTGACCCACCTAGGGTTGCAATGCCACATATGGTCTCCAAATGATATCCATGGGCCACAAACTATCAAACACAACCCATCAATATAACAAGTCATTAAATTTTCATGACCTCTTCAAGGTGTAGGTGTGTGCTCAAGGATGGGTCCATATCATCTCAACTAAGAACCCCACGTGTCACATGCATATAATATGCTTGAATGCCCACACCTAGAGGAGGGTGCACTTCATCAGTCTCTATGACTCATAATGCACATAATAGGTCCTAAGTCGTGATAGAGATGGGCCAACATAATTTGCAACAAGGTGAAGATAATAAGCTTACCCTTCATTGCTCAAATGGTGTGTACGGGGCCCCCATGGAGGTGCAAGCCTCCCCCATCATGCAATTCTAAGAACACAATGCTTACAATCATAATGTGATAGATAATGGGAATAGAAACATCGATATGCAATAACCATTGCATGTACATATGCTCGATAGTTCCCTCAAGAATCACATGGCCAAAAAAATACATCTAGTTAGCTAATATGTAGTCTATCGCTTGGTGCTCCTTAGTCCATATGGTCTCATCCTGTATGGATAGTCGCAAGACCATATAAAAATCCTCAATGTGACAATAATATCCCTTGTCAAAAGATGGAAAGGAAGTATCTGCATCCCAATGCTCTATGAGCACAATCAACATCAAGTCATGGAATCTCATGGTGGGCATGGTGTACATACACCACAATCCCAAAATCCCGTAGGTGTCCTACCTTTGCGAGTGAAATATTTTGGGTGCAACAACACAATAGCATGTATATGTGACATCCACATGCTCCCGCATATTTGGAAAAACCTACAAAAATATCAAACAATCACTTGTTAATTCCCCCTCATCATCAAACTAGCTTAAAATGAGAAAAAAGTTTCAACTCAAAATATTTGGATGCTAGCGCACCCCTTGGACCCCAATGCCCAAACTGGACATTGGCACCCTATAGACCTTGGTGCCCATCCTGGACATTGGTGCCCATTCTAGATGTTGAAATCTAGTTTGAACATTAGTGCCCCAAAATGGCCCAATGACATGTGAAACATTGAAAAATGATCTCATAAATGCAAAAAAGTGTAAAGGTACAACTCACTTCTTAGGCCTGAATTCCCTATGTGATGCGGTCTCTCAAATCCTACAACTTGGGTGTGTGGTATAGTCATCATCGTGACATATTCACACATAGGGCTGATCAGAAATGCAAAAGTCAAAATGAATAGTGACAAACGTAAAAAGTTATACTATTTAAAATATAAACAAAAAATGATGCAAAAGTTTTTACCCTTCTCTTCAAACACTCTTCATTAAAACCTCAATAACTTGGGCCTCTGAACTCCAAATATTTGCATCATCAATTGTGTTCAAATCTTGATTCCACCCTTTTTCCTCTCAAATTCTTGTCATCCTAGTGTTATTTTGTTATATAGCCCTACCAAAGATTTTCATCAACTCCCTAGAAGTTCGAATTGGAAAGATCGCCACCCTATTTCTGCATCCATAAAGTAAGAATAAATAGGGAGCATATATCTACTCTATATTTTCGTCCTAGATTAGACTTTCATTCTCCTTAGAAGATTTCAAACTAACACATCTATTTTTTCCTACAAGATGATTTTGGTTTTCTAACAATGTGATTTTGCAAGATGGACTTCCTAACATTGTAGTATTGCAAGTTACTACATTGGGGGCTTTGTTCTTTCATTTGTAAATTTTTTGTGTCCTCTATACTATCATTTTTGGGTATCCTTTGCATGTTTATTTGCTTTTGATTTTTTTTTCATGCACTTTAGCTTGCATATGCATATAGTTTCACATGCTCACTAAAGTGGGTGCTAAATGTAGTGTCATAAATTGTGCTCCTTGATGGCTCAAGCACAATTTCATGTTCTATTTGGTGCTTGCATTAGTATCCACTCCCCTAGTCCATTTTATGATGATTTTTTAGCCTTGGCCTTACCTCTAACTCAAGAGAATGTACTAAAGCTACCCTAAAAACCTTATTGACAACCCTATACCCTTAAAACTCCACTCAATGCTCAAATTTGGGTCAATTCCTAAGTCAAGGGACCCCTTACTAGTGGTTCTCACTTTGCTGAGTGTGAAACATGTGGACACTAGTGCCCTACGCCAAGATCTTGCCATTTTGCTTGAAAAAGCTGGACACACATGAGGGTCAACCTTTTCCTTGTGTGACATGACCTCGATTTGGATATTAGCATGTGAAAACATTTCCAAAATTCAAATTTAAACATGTTGTCCTAAACGTAAGGTTATTTTTATGTTTCCCTATTTAAACATGAAATTTAATCACACAAAAATACCATTATACACTACGACGAAGCACTACCAAAATCAACATTTAGTTCTGGAAAATTGCAAACAAGATTTATTGTTATGATGATTTAAGTTTCAAGGATGTTGTAGAATGATTTGGAATCAAGGACTCATGATTAGATTTTTCACATCTTTAACACAATTTGGCATGATTTTAGTTGGTTCTCACATTCAGACTTTTTGATCACCTTGTTTCCCTATGTGAGGTAATTTGTGTTTTAATTCCCTTAAGAATATCCTTTCTCTTGGGTTGGATCTTTTATTTCTTGTTTGAGGCATGTATAAATCCACTCTAACACACTTGAGTAGGATTTCCATCTATTATTTTACTTTTCACTACTCGCCATAATCTTAGACACAATTAAGATTTAAAGAACACATTGTTATCCTTTATCAAATTGGTTATTCATGGAGGTAGGAGTACAAAAATGAGGGTTTGACCAAGGAAAATTCCTATATATCCACCCCTCCCTTTTCCTTCTTTGTTTATGTGCAATTTTGGATGCACAACTGGAGATTTTGGAGATCAACATAGTAGAGAATCACAAGAGTTTCCAAACTGTAACTTTGACTATGCAAAACCCAAGGACATAGTCACCCTACACTGGTGTCATACCTTTTCTACCCCTAATTTCAATAACAATTCATCTCTTTCTTGCTTTCTAATTTCAATTTGCATAATTATTCATTTCTTCAATTTAGGGTTTGTATCACCTAGGTTAATTAAAACACATTTTATCAATCTATCATCTTTGCAACAAAGGAGCATAACCCAAGCAGATTGAATCTCCTTTTATAAATTTATCCAATCATAACACATTAGTTGGTTTGTGTTCCAATTTTAAGTAAAGAAAGGATTGATTTGGGTTAATTTGCTAGTTATTCTAGATCCTCTTTTCACACTTAACAAAATCCACCAACCTAAGCTTTGAACTCCTTTTTTCCTTTTCACCTTTTCTCATGCTTCTCAAGATGGTGGAAACCATTGTTTGTAGAAACTAATTTTCTCCCTGTCATGTTTGATGACCCAAGTTAATTCTTTATATTTGATAGTATCTCATTTGCATATGTGCTTCTTTTTTTCTTCAATTGGAGTAGTTATTTCCACAATTCTTTACCCTTGTGGATCCATTGTGATTGTTAACAATTTTCTTACCATTTTTTCATTTAGTTGGGACTTGAAAAATTTTATGCTTTAATAAGTCCTATATAATAGGCCTATATATTCTCTACCTCTTCTCAACAGTTGAATCCAACCATTGTGGCAACCCTAAACTACTCCATATTCATGTTTCTCCTAGAGATGTTTTGAAATAGTTTATATGTAGAGGAGGAGAATAATAGGAGATGAAGGAACCTTTGTTTATGTTGATATCAAAGAGGAAGAAGGTGAAGGGTCTTAATATAGATAGGGGTATATGATTGAGACCATTCCTAGAAGAAGACACGCCATCATAAACCACACCTTCCTATTGTGTCATAGTAGGTTCTTGAATGGTTTCATGTGCTAACACTTCTTGTGGCACATATTATTGTTCACTATCCCTTGCTTAGTTTTCTAGAACATTAGCCTAAGAGGAAGGAGAAATGGAAACATGTGGATACAAAAGAGGGGGAAAATAAAAATGACTTTAAGTGGTTTCTTCTTGAGTTTTTAATGCCCTACCCCTTTTCCTTATTTATAATGGCTCTTCATCTTTGGTCTCTTCCTCCTCATCCAAGATTATCTCCAAGATGGATTAGGCCATTTCTCTCTTTATTTTGGCCTTTCCTTTAGCAAGGATATAATATTTCCCTTGTTGGACTATTGAACTTGTGGATCTAGGGGTCTTATTTTGTGGATGAGGATCATCCATGGTGTATGGATTTTTCAACTACTTCTTTGTTCTTACAACTACCACTTATGTTCTAGTTTCTCCAAGATGGATTAGGCCATTTATCTCTTTATTTTGGCCTTGCCTTTAGGAAGGATATAATATTTCCCTTGTTGGACTATTGAACTTGTGGATCTAGGGGTCTTATTTTGTGGATGAGGATAATCCATGGTGTATGGATTTTTCAACTACTTCTTTGTTCTTACAACTACCACTTATGTTCTAGTTTCTACTAAAGAATATTCCTTAATAGATTAGTTTATTCTTTCAATTTTCTAGTTGAATACTTTATCCTAGTTTTAGGAAGGGTCCAAAACCTTCCTATATTTATACATTCCTTTTGGGACTAGATATCAATATGAGAAATCAATCAAAGAGATTTCCAAGTGATTGTAATCCATGATCCTAAATTCATTTTTCTCTAAGAAATCTATCCAAAAATATTCTAGTGTTGGTTCATGGATGAAGAATGAAATGATCTGTGGCCTAATCTTCCCTATGGGATCAAACATATTCCTTACTTCATATATATTCATAGAAAATATGACCATTTACTACTTGGAAACCTTAGCACATTACAAGTTGGAGTAGGACTATACCCTAACCTTAATGGGGAAGGAAATTTTAGCCTTATGATTGTTGTATATCAATTTTTGTACCTATGCCACTTGTTTTTATATCTCTAAGATAATCATTATATCACTAGGATACCTAGGTAGTTTATAAGGTTCCTTATGGGAGCCACTAGCTCTTTGATGTATGGAATTTTTTTGAACTAGATGAACCAACTCCCAAATCTTCTTTCTCTTGGATTTCCTCCAAGGACAACCTCTTTGCATAATAATTTTCTAAGAATGTCATGATTAAAAAGAAAATTTATATTTTAATTGAATATGTTGCTTCCATTTTTCTTGTAATTCTAGCTAGGATAATGGTCATAAGATTTTTTTTCTCCAAAATTCAAGGTTCCCAACTATGCCAAACCTAGAAATTTGACATTGAAAGATAGTAATTACACCAAATAGGAAGTTGTATAGAATCTTCTTGACTCAAATGCATTGATTAACTACTCATTGAGTGTGTCACTAATGATGGTTTTCTATTCCACCCTTTTAGAATCATATTGTCAATATAAAATAACAAATCCATGGATAGAAGTCCTTGGCATTGGATAGACCCAAAACCCCACTTAAGGGAGTTATGAGATCCTTTTCATATTCTTTGAATTCACTCTTATTCTATAACTTGTCTATCTCAGACACTAACTCACTCCCTTGTAGGAGCAAGTTATCATTGATGAATTTTATTGTCATAGTTTTGATTTCATAGTATTTTAGCAACTCCTTTAGGTTTACTTCATTAATATTGGGTATATGTGGGGAGCCCAAAAAATCACTCAATAAATTTAGCATTAATATCCAACACATTCTTATATTATAGACTAAATACTTTCCTCTTTTTTTGATCATATCTTTGGGAATACGCTAACATCAACTCAAGAGATTGGAGTGACACTAGGAATTCAATAGCCTAAATTAGGCTTGATTAAGCTATGCACTAGGACTCAAAAGTATTATCTCCTTCCATTTGTATCCTCTAAAATAATTCATGGATATTTATATGCATAAGGTTAGTATTTCCAATCTCATCATGAGGAGAGAACATTTTAAAACAAGGGTGACATTCTCTATATTAATACTTCATCTCTCTAGATTGTATTTCTCCTTGCATGTGTACTATCAAACAAACATAAAGAGTCATTAGATAGTTTAATGATGATCATTTTCTAGATCAAACATACAAAATTAGTTTTTCTATCACAATTGGTCCATATGTATGAGTTATGTAATATAAAAACTTTGATTGAGATCATATAAAATTTAGACAAGTTCTTAAGGGAGAATTAAGGATGTGCTAAAATGGATACCACCAACTAAATACATTTCTTTATTTCAAATAGTTAGGGATTCAAGATTTGGGATCCCAACATGATTCATACCAGTGACATTGGGGATCCCAAAAGTCCAACATTTGACAACACAATTTGGTGTAATCTATTAAGTCTTGTTACATAAGGTACAAGGGTCAATGAATGGAGATTGGATACACCCATCCTAACATGCCAAAAGGAAAGAAAATTAGAATGAGGCTAAAATCATGAACCTAAAAGCTAACACAATGTAAAATGTTAGAGTTTGAGACTTCGGGATACCCAATGACTCATGCCTGAAGGGCGTTAAGGAGTACAAACCAATGATCTTGATGAAAGTGTAAGAATAATATATTGAGGATAATATTTGGGAGTATTTTATAACTCATGCACATATAAAAAATATAAGGGTATCTTCACCTCACCAATTATAAAAGGATATAAAAATACAAATATCTAGAATTAGGGATTGGAGATACTATGTAACTCATAGCATCATATATTTGAACCAGGTGATGAACGATACTATGACTCCAAAAAAGGAATAAAAATTCCATGGGAATTAAGGATTAGGTATCATATTAATCTCAACTCAAATAAATTAAATGGAAGCATCTTTGCATCCATGATTCAAAAAATAGGTATAAGATAAGCATAAGAGATTGGGGATACCGTGGAATCCATACTAGAAAGCATTCATATAAGGATATTCTTAGAATTGCAAACATAAAAATATAACATAGTGTAAAATTTTTGGGTTCAAGAGTTAGGATTACTCTATATTCCATCCCAAAGGAAAGTTAACAAGAGAAAAAAGTGAAACCATAACCTAAATGGAAAAAAATATTAATGCATTGGGGTTGGGTATTGAAGAATCTTTACAACTTGTACTAAAATCACACTAGAGGTACCCCACATCACTAATTATAAAATGGTATACAATATAAAAGGGAATGGAGCATCCAGAATACCAAGGAGTTCATTCCACTAGGAATTTAGACAAAGGGATGTTGTCATTGTGATAACAAAAATATTTTTAAAAAATCTAAGTATGGGAGTTAAGGGTTGGGAATCCCAAATAAAACATCCTTGAAGCAAGGTGGAAGAACACAAATTGCAATTATTATTTTTCTTTAAAAATGTAGTTTAAATTTTATTTTATAGAAATTCAAGATGAAGTAGTATAACATAGATCTTGCATTGAGAAGTCTAGTAGTGAAAAGTGACTGCAAAGTTTTATTGCCTTATTTTGAAATGAATATAGGATTTTTCCATAATACTAGACTTTATAAGTGTTTCCATATGTATGGCTAGTAGTTAGAATAAACTTTGTAATTTTTTCTGATACTTTAGGATTTCTTCATTTAATTCCACTTTGTGTAAGATTTGTTTTGAGTTTGACACATTTGGATATCTAATTTTTAATACATCCTTTAGTCACTTAAAATCCCATAATTTCATGATTTTTTGTTTTACCAAAAATTTCACTAAGTTTCTTTGATTTCTAAATATTTATGTGGGGTTCTTAAGGGCTTCTAGAGATTGTTTGTATAGGAATAACTCCATCTCTCCCTTAGAATCACACAATTCTATAGTTTCTATATTTCTAAGATATTATTTATGTCTCGGTGTTAGATGGAGAAAGGGTAAGGAGAAGTAGACATTCAAACTTAACTTTTAAAATTTGCTCCTCAAGAAGAATACAACAGTTTTGTAATTTTATCTTAAAATCTTTTGATTTTGTGGGATTTGACCTACGGTTAGATTTTTTTAACATTTTATACCAACTTTGGTGTTTTTTTGTTGACTTTGATTTTTCATATTAGGACATCGTTATCCTTTAGAGGGTTTTTGTATTAAACTATTTACCCCAATTTTAAAATTTAAATTTGTTGGTGAATTAATGAACTAGTGTTAGATTTCATTACCATATTTTTGTACCTTAAGGTTTAATCATATGGCCAATGTTTTATTTTATCATAAGCTTGTATTGAACTCATAGAACAATTTAAAATTTAAAATAAATTTAGCATCCTCACAATTCAAAATTTTCAAAATAAATGATTGACTTAAGTAAAAATTCATCTATTAATGTGACGATTATTTCAAGGAGGCTAAAATTTTGCAAATATGGAGGCATATCTCTCTAAAATTGGTTTGATGGTTGATATAATTTGCTCTATTGCATTGAAATGATGCTCAAATTCTCACTTTTGTGTTTGTAGGTTGCTAGATGTTATAGAGATTACTTGAGATTTAAGATTATGATCACAAAGTGACCAAATGATCAATTAAACTCTATTTATATGCTCATTAACATAATACACGAATGTGGAGGCGATTGTTCCTTCTAAGGGGGGGAAAGACAAAAATGATCTTTATGGGGAAGCTTCTCCTCCTCCCCCTGCATCTAGACTTGTGCTAGAACCTGAGGAGGGAAGTCAGAAAAGAAGGGTTTTGAAACCTGGTCAACACCTAGAGAAGAATGTCCCTCTCTCTGTGGATGGTGGCTTCCATGGTGAGGATGTTCCGAGCGTTGTCATTGGGTTGTCGAAGTAGGAGAAAGTTAGAGTTGTGGGTGGTAAACAGGCCGTGGGAGCTAAGAAAGTGGATGCGGAGAGGATTCATAAGAGGATGGTTGTTGCGGAGCAAATTGCCAATTCTATTTGTAGGATGAAGTCTCCTGTCACTGCTGGTAAAGGTAAGGATGCTTCTGATGATAAGGTTCATGAGAGTTCTTTTGAAGAGGATGTTGTTGTGGGAAATCGCATTGAAATTTTTGATAAGGAGGATCTTTTTGATGTGTTGGGATCAGCCCGTGACAGTGCCAATGTGCTTTGTAAACTGTTTAAATGGTTCTTTCCTGAGATCAATAGGACTAATGTTCGTATTAGAAGTATTGCTTGCAAGGCTAAGGACCCTTCGATCCAAAGCCAAATTGATAATTTAATGGTTGGTCTCAATACTGTTGCTAATACTGTGGCGGAGGAAACCGTCAATCTGAAACAGAGTATGGAGGGAAGAATGGTATCCCTTGAGGAGAAAATTGACAAAATTTGGAATGTGGCTATGAAGAGTGGAGAAGCTCCTAAAGTCTTGACTAGGTCAGACTCTACGATGGCTTTCTCCCCTAATAAGAGAAAGGAAATTTTGTTTGCTGATGTTATGGCTGCTGAGGGTAAGCTGACGAAGGAGGATTATGATGTTGTTAATGGTGTTGCTAAAGGTTCTATTTTGAGTTGTGAGGTAAAAAAAGGTGGGCCTAGGGTTAGGACTAGAAATAGACTAAAAAACTAGGTTAGGGCCTCGGGTATTGAGGTTTCTGATACTGGGGTTAAGGGACAAAAGCTTGCTGCTAGTGAGATGGAAGCTGTTGAAATTTTGAACAATATGTAGTAGTGTTTGCCAGTTTATGGCTACTTTTTGGCTGGTGGTTTGCTGACTTTGGGCTGATGGTTGTTTAATGTTGTTCCCTTTTTTATTCAGTTGTTCCTTTTTGTAAAGGGTTTTGGGCCCCTTCTAAACCCATTTTTTTTACCTCTAATCAAAACATAATACATATGGTCATTAATGTGAGAAAGATTGGTGAAAAGATATAAGTAGACACTTTTTAGGGAATTCAATAAAGAAGTGGACATTAGGAAGTTTGAAACAAATGAAAGTAACTATTCAAAAGTTCACGATTCCACAAAATTTTACTCTAAGATACCTTTTACACTTTTCTCAATTTGTGGGAAAAGATGCAGAACTAGACTAGACACTTGGACTATCATATGGTGAAATAGCTTGGTTTTGCATCAAAACCCCATAAAATTGTTTTACAAAGAAATGAACATTTAGGCCATTTAAAAGACACTTTATGGGAAAGGCAAGGACATTGGGAGGTTTGGAAAACATGTCAAATATCTGGTAGTGCGTGAAGAATTTACAAATCCATTTACAAAAATATTAAGCACCTTAACTAATGAAGGTAAAGTTTGCAAGAAATATTAGGATGTTTGGAGGTTAAGTATAGAGTTTGGTAGTCCTTGATAAGTTTGCAACCCCACATTTTTATTGAGATTCGCCCTTGCATGATTTTCACAAAGGCATTTGGATATAACCTTTTTTATAGCTATCTTTAGGATAATAGAAACTTACAATACTCTTGGATAATTGACCAAGGGGTGTCACTGGCTAGTCTTGCACAATGTGCCCCTTCTCTATCTCGTGTAAACCCTTTATCTCTACCTTGGGAATCATAAATATCAAAATAACTCAAAATCTCATTGAGGATAAACTCCTAATAGATTTTCTCAAGAAATATCAAGGTACTTCATAGTTATTACATGGAAGCTAGTAAAAAATAATCCAACACCTATGTCAAAAGTAGTTCTTTATTTTCTCACGATTGCACCAATGGATAAAAAATACTTTATAATTTTGTAATTTTTCCTAACAACTCACTAATTTTTTTGGTCAATAAAATTACACATTTGTTGGTAGTTTTTTATCCTTCATTATATCATAAGATGATTTTGTGGCATAAAACTAGTGGCAATTTTCTCTATGGCTTGTTCATGTGTTTATATCCACTACATGACAAAATCAATGTGATATATCAAAGAGTCAAGTGATATTGCCAGATTTTGGTAGAATGTGCTTGTTGCGTTAGGCTTTTGTAACATTTCATTAAATAATTTAACCTTAATTTCGTTATTTTCAATTTATCCCAAAATATGTTTGCATCTTAGAGGGATGCATCAAAATTTCAAGAGGACTTTGAGGTGGTTTTTATAGGACATGTTCTTCTACCTCGTTTTCTTCATGCATTTTTCAACATATCAAAACCAATTCAAGAAAACATAATTTAATCTTAATTGAAATTATTAAAAAATATTGATATAAATTACCTCTTGCACATCAAGCCATTGTTGACGAGGATTTGATTCCAACGGTGAAGACAAAATGAAAAAGACATCTCCCAATTGCTATATATATACATACAAATATATATACATAAATACATATATATATGTGTGTGTGTACATACATACATACATACATACATATATACATATATATATATGTGTGTGTGTGTGTGTGTATACATACATACATACATACATATATATGTATATATGTATATATATATATGTATATATGTATATATATATGTATATATGTATATATATATGTATATATATATGTGTGTGTGTGTGTGTATATATATATATGTATATGTATATATATATATGTATATGTATATATATATACATATATACATACATATACATAAATATACATATATATACATACATATACATATATATACATACACATACATACATACATACATAAATACATATATGGTTTTATATTAGTATAATGTGAGAACTTTGTAACACAAATGTATTTAGGTTAAGATTAGCTGAACCTAAATGTGCTTGTGTTTATAATATGATAAAACCTTAACACATGGCTCACAGTATAATATGAATGCATTATGTTTGTTTATAATGTAGGTACATGCTATCCTTTATTTTCCCTCCAAAATGACCTTACCTATTACTTTAGTTAGGACTAATCTAATCCCTCAAGACTTTAGATTTCTTAGACTAGGTCGCATATGTGGTCTTGTCCCTTGGACTAGACCATGTCATGGCCTAGTCGTCCTTCAAATTACACATTTCCCACTATCAAGGTTGACTTCCTAATAATTTGATTATTACATTGTCAACTTTGATGCCAAATAACTCAAGTTGATCGACCATGATCTTGTATTTATAGACAATCCTAGTTCCTTTTTTGGCGTTGACTGAATTAGAATCCTCTACAAAAAAGAAGCATTGCATTAGATAGCATCATCACTTACATCAACAATCACATCCTAGGTATGATATTACATTCAATTGTATAGCATGTTTTCAAATTTTTTGCACCAATAAATGGGAGTGACTCCCATCACAAAAGTCAACAATCTTCCCACTATTTTATAATAGGCCACACTAAACTTTTTACTACAAGAAGTGAATATTGAAGATAAAAGCAAAGCACAAAAGATTACATTAGTAAAGGACAAATCTACAATATCAAGACTATGACAAAAAAACACCCTGAGAGTAGACCATGTGACAAAAAACACCCTCAGACTAGACCATAGATATGACCTAGTCTTATCATACTAAAAATCATTGTAAACTTTATAATATGCAAATCTAATTTTAGATTCTCAATGCCAATCATCAACCATAACAAAATAATAAATTCTATCATTTCTTAACACAACAAAATTAATATAAATTAAATCTTATTATTCCCTTTAATCTATCATTATATTTTACTACAACTAATAATTCAAATCTAATTATTTTTTAACTTAATTTAACTCAAAAAGTAATTTAATATTCCTATCCATTAACATTCCCGTGACCCTTATGTCTTTTCCCTTTGTAAGTGAGGATAAGGATAATACCTTCTAACTACAAGATTAGAAGTACACCAAAAAAAACTCCCTATAAATATGTTGTCCAATTCTTAACTATTATAATTAAATTGAATTATCCCACCTTGCAAAAAGAAATTGAAAAAAAACAAAAAGATTCGACCTCCATCGAATAACTTTCAAACTGAAACCTACCATAGATAGTGAATATTCATGGTAGTTGGAATTTAATAATATTATAAATTTAATAAAAATCCCCTTCATCAATGATGATGGATATAAGAATGCATAGGGAGTACCCCACCACCACCTGCCCCCGCGTAATTTAATAAAAATCCCCTTCATCAATGATGATGGATGTAAAGAGCTAGAAAGGGCTAATTCTCAGGTATGGAACCCATTTCCTTCTCTGATTCTCCTGTTTTTACCGACATAGTTGAGGATGGGTCTACAGATCTTAGAGGAAGGCCTGTCAGCAGACTTCTCACTGGAGGATGGTCAGCTTCTCTTCTCATTATTGGTGTTGAAATGACAGAGAGATTGGCCTTCTATGGTGTCTCTGGTAACTTGGTTACTTATCTCACCAATGTCATGCAACAGAACACTGCAACTGCTGCAAAGAATGTCAATGTTTGGTATGGTGTTGCATCTATGCTTCCTCTTCTTGGAGCTTTTTTGGCAGATTCCTATTTGGGACGATACTGGACCATTCTTTTCTCATCTCTCATCTATCTGCTGGTCAGTATTTAAAAAAAATTCCTGCACAGTTTTATGAAAAGCTTTTTTCTCATCTATTAACTGTAAAAACTTTATATTCATTTCTCCTCCTACTTTTTTCAACTAGTCTGGTTTGCTAATAACTATTCGATTTTCCTTGTTTTTTTTGGTTCTGCTTTGCGAAGATGAATCATGGAGTTCGACCTGAAATGTGAAGAAAAAACTCACAGAGTCAAATCCAGAAACAATTCATGTTAACTTTATATTCTCTAAATAATTTTCTAATTTTACTAAAATTTTGGCTATTTCTGAGAATTTCTCTACACCTGAGCTGGGTATTAATAAGTTACTGATAGAGTTAAAGCCCTCTATCTCACCACCTGAAAATCATTTTAAATATATCTACACAGAGTATGTGTACCAATTCTCAGTCTTTACCCCAAAGCAAGTACCTGTACTGCGCGTAGAAATTGGTACCATTCATGGTCTTTTGGTTAATGTCCATAACTGGACCACTCAGTTAAATGAATGATACCAAAGTACTAAATAGTTTTCAAAGTTTTATCTAGTTGAATGATATAAACTTTAATGATAAGTTAAGTGGACAGTGTAAATATTTCAATCAGTTTTTGTGTTTGAGATTACAAATAATTCAGAGAAAAGAAGACATAATTTATGTTCTCTGGTTGCAGGGGTTGATCTGTTTAACACTATCAGCTTCTCTGCCGTTTTTTAGCCCACCCTCATGTGGCTACACATCATATACCTGTGCCAGACCTGCAGCTTTTCAGGTGGTTTTCTTTTTCATTTCAATATACCTGGTTGCTTTGGGTCAAGGAGGCCACAGACCCTGTTTACAAGCATTTGGTGCAGACCAATTTGATGAAAGAGACCCAACAGAGAGGAAGCGTAAGAGCTCGTTCTTCAATTGGTGGTATTTTGGTTTATGCAGTGGTTTAGTTGTGTTGGTTCCTGTGATCGTGTACATTCAAGAAAACGTCGGGTGGGGTTTGGGTTTTGGTCTCCCAGCTGCAGCCATGGCTATAGCCCTTTCTCTCTTCTTCTGCGGAACAAAAATGTACCGACATAAAATACCTTCCACCAGTTCAGTAACTCAAATTGTCCGAGTTTTTGTTGCAGCAATTTGCAAGTGGAATGTTTCTATTCATTCTCAAGGAGAAGGGAACTTATATGTTACTCAAGGATTAAAGGATGAAATGAGAAGTCTTTTGCCCACTAATCAATTCAGGCAAACCTCCTTTCTACCTGTTTACCTGCATCTGACTACTGCTCATGCAATTTGGAAGAGTTCATAAGCAGCTACATTTCTGTTTAGTTTTAGGCTTGACATTTTAAAAATTCATCTGACAAACTTAATGAAAATACTCCTAAGGACATTCGGTGTTGTTTTGTAGGTTTCTTGACAACGCTACAATTGCAACTGATTTGGACCATGAGCACAAAACAAATATTGATTGGAGGCTATGCACACCCACACAGGTTGAAGAGGTCAAGCTTGTTCTAAGATTGTTTCCCATTTGGGCGACTTGTTTGATTTATGGTGTTATTTGTGCACAAACGCCAACATTCTTTACAAAACAGGGCAGCACAATGGATAGAAGGATCATTGGAGACTTTGAAATCCCCCCTGCAAACTTGCAAAGCTTTATCAGTCTGTCTGTTCTAGTGCTCGTGCCTGTGTATGATCGAATCTTTGTTCCATTTGCCAAAAGCATAACAGGAAATGAACGTGGTATAACACTGCTACAGAGGATAGGTGTTGGTATGTTTATTTCTGTCATTTCTATGATTGTTTCAGCAATGACAGAAATGAAAAGGCTCCAAGCAGTGAAGGAATATGGATTGATAGACATGCCACAAGCGACAATTCCACTCAGCATTTTGTGGCTGCTTCCTCAATACATCCTATTTGGTGTTTCAGATGTTTTCACATATTTAGGCTTGCAAGAGTACTTTTATGATCAGATGCCGGATACAATGAGAAGCCTGGGGGTTGCCCTATATTTGAGTATTTTTGGAGTTGGTAGCTTCCTTAGCAGCATCCTTATTTCTATTATTGAGGAACTGAGTTGCAGAGTTATGGGACAAAACTGGTTTGCAGACAACTTAAACAGAGCTCATTTGGACTACTTCTACTGGCTTCTGGCTGCACTGAACTCACTATTCTTATGTATATATCTCTATTTTGCCAGAAGCTTCACTTACAAGCAAGAAGAAAGAAATGTTTGGAAAGACGAAGAGATAGCCTGACCATTAAACACCACCTACAGTGATATTCTATGATGACCTCTTCAACGTTGTTGATATATATATGCTGCTGTTCATATAACACCCATCTGACATATAACACCCATCTGAAAATATCTAGCTGTGTTCAGAATTACATGTATAGAACATGAAGACACCATACTCCAGGAAATGAAGAAGACACTTTACTTTCATTTCAAATCCTCATTCTATGAACTTTTGTATTGTATGCATCAGAAAAAGAAAGCATAAGAGTTCAGACCTATAGATCATCAACTAGCATAAAAATGGATTAATCAAAGTCTGCAAATACCTGTTAACAGTTAAGGCCCGACTTTGAATTAATTGACAGTAAATTCAACTAGTGTAGGGCAAGATGACCAATTATAATTTAAGCCTTAAGAAGCACTAATAGGACTCAAATAAAACACAATTCTATGTTCCCATGAAGGGGGGTTAGTTAAAATTTCTTAGGAAAAATAGGAAATTTGATTAAGGACTCTCATGGATTAATAAAAGATTTCCTAAAACTTTGTAAGTGTAACTGAAGATTTTTATATGAATTTTTTTTGTAATTGTATGAAAATAAAAATTATAATTGAAAAAACAAATCAAGTTGTCATATAGTCATAGAAGTTCTTAAATTGGTGGAGAAAACCTTCAATCTCCTTTGTCAACACAAATTTGCAATTGTATATATAAAAGTTCTATTTTATAATATGGGAAAATTGAAGAGCATTCTCATAACTTCTTCAAACAAAAAAAATTCTTTATTACAATACATACCTTAATATTCAAACACCCCACTGCCACCCTCCACCTCCCCTTAACGTTTACATTACACACAACAAAACATACTGATCAAAAAAACACAAATACATATTCTTTAGAAACTTTTCTTAAAAAAACAGTTCTTGATATAGGTGGAACTCCATCAAGTTGTCCTGTAACCCTCATAAAGGTGTAGCTCCTAAGCTAAATTTTCGAGATCCCAAATTGCCACTTCTTTAAAGTCTTAAATCACAATCTCCTAAATTATTGGATAAGAATCCATGTTGAGCTACATCCACAATGCTCTATTAAGTTGTCTAATGACCCTTAGCAAGGTATAATTCCAAGATCCACAAACTCTCAAACTATTCAAGCAACAATCCATATCGGATTTACACTAGATCCCTTCCTATCTTCAAAAGGAAAACTTCACAATGCATGAATTCTTCAATACGATCAACATTTAAAAGAAAATCACACAAAAAACTAAAAATAGATGCTTCTCATACAAAGCAGCATCTCTGAACAAGAAGCTGAGATAATAAAAATCCTAGAGCCTCCAATTTGTCTTTGGTACACTTTATTCATTCAATGTTATATGTGAGTCTCTTGAAGCCCCATTAAATATAACATCGATGATCCCAAAAATACAAGCATAGAATGATCTGATAAAAAACTGTATTTCAAAATATCAAGCTCAATTGATAATACACTCATTTATAAAATGTTTACCAAAATATTTCATCAATACATATAAAAATACCAAAATTTTATATTTCTATAATTCTATTCCTTATTTTTAGTAATTCAACTTGCAAATAAAAACAAATCCTTCAAATATTATAAGGTCGTTAACCTGATGAAAACAAAACTATTGATCTCTCCCTAATTTATGTCTCTCTTATTCCTTACAAACTCATTGAAACTTCTTCCTATTAATCATTTCATTCAATCCTATACACGCGTGCACCTATAAGTCCTCAAAAAATGTACCAATTTTTTTTAATCGTTGAAACCTGACGATAGTAATGATTAGACATAGAAATGAATGCACATAAACAACATATTTTTCATCGCAGGTAGAGAATGAATAGAAAACTTCGCATATTTTTTAAATGTTATAAACTTGTAGATCGCTAAACATTGCCACTATATAATGATTCCTTTTCCCTCGTTTCTTTACTTGGGATTCACAGTTTGTAGCAAGCTTTTGATGGAAAGTGTAGGGTGTGGCAACGTAAAGGGGGACAGGAGGTGACACAGAATCTTCAAAGGTCGGCCCTTTTTCATGAACAGGAGCATTAATAATTTCTTGAGATAGTCATAACAATCTATACAAGGCAATGGCACCATGGTCATATTATACCAGCCCGACCTTAAATCTTCTAAGCCAAGACCATTTAGATTTGTTTGAAGTCCAACAAATGAAGGTGTTAGAATAGAAAAATAACTTTTAAACAAGGTTCAATCAAGATCCATCTAGAAAGAGTAGAGGAAGATGGAGAGGATGAAGATGTTGATGGTGTTGTTAATGAGGATTATGTTAGGGAGCTACATGATGAATGAAACCTTTCATTTAATAAAGATAAGGAAGAAAATTGGTCACCTTATGACTAGAGGCCTAGCAACATATAGTATCAAAGGATCATAAGGAATCGAGGAAGGGCTCCTATTTTTCGTTGGCTCCTTTTGCTAGGAAGGATTTTAGAGGCTTTAGGTAGAGGCAACATCAAATTTTCTCCTCCTCCTAGGGGAGAGGGGCTAGTAGTTGTGCAGGGTCCAATAGTCGTGTAATCAATTGTGATTATAATACCCAATCTTACCGCATATTTATACTAGGGGAGAAGGGCCAGTACTTGTGTAGGGTCCAATAGTTGTGTAGTCAATTGTGATTATAATACCTAGTCTTGCCACATATTTATACTATATATTGTAAATAAATAGTCCAAATGTAAATTAAAAAAAAACCAAATGATGATCAAAAGTGGACCCATACTTGAACACATGAGAAGAACCTCTGAATGTTATATAAAAAAAAACATAAATAAATTCATGAAGAAGTGAAATATGTATTTTTTGTCTTAAATAAGTGTCATTTAAAAAATAAAATGCTCATTTAATAAAATAAGACACTCATTCGGGGCAGTGGCCTAGCTCGATTGGCTAAAGCATCCTGTTGCAGGGAAGAGGTCATGAGGTCTAGTCTCCCCACCGTCCCGATGGTACTGAGGGCATGTCGCGCTAACGTCACCGGTCACATGAAAAAAGTTTACAAGGCACAATGCAGTTTATAGGGGGATGGATACTCGACCGATTCCTGTAGTTTGAAAAATAAATAAAATAAGACACTCATTTAAACAAGTATTCTTATCATAGTGAAAAAATATTGTTCTTATGTGTACAATTATTGGGGTAGCAATGTACAAGCATTGGAGTATTTTATATTAATAGTTTGTCATATCATAAATATGAAAGGTGAGCACAATAAATACCATGTATTTTTGTGATGACAACCCCAACGAAACCAGAAACTGAGCACTATTTTTTTTTTCAACATTACAATCATGTTATCAAGCTAACTTACTACAAATTTATTTCCAACAACAAGAGCATTTACCAATTATGCATACAACCAGTTAACCTTAATGCCAGTGATTTGAATTGAGAAGCCATGAAACAAATCCAAATATCAATACCTAAAACTTACCATACTTGTTTGGCAAGGTCATGAGGACTCCTTGTCTTCTTCTTGCCTTAGTTCGGTCTAGGGGTGCAATATGATCCCTCCATGTGGATTTAATCCCTATCCACCCCTCCAAGCAGATTATGTGGCCCGGGATGAGAGAGTTGGCAACTATACCAACCTATTTCGTGCAAGGTCAACATCCTAATGACAATCTACCTAAGGTGTTCTAACCATTGCTAAATTAAGATACCAACACCGTATCTAGCTACATGACTTATTGTTATGAGATATGTCTAGTCTACTACCTACTTTGAACCTCGTTAGGAAATTCCTTCCTTGTAGTCCAACGGATGGCTAAGCAAGTAAGGTGGTCCATCACCGACATGTTGCTGGCTCCAAAGCCCACATGCTCCTGGCAAAATCTATCCCACTATCCAAGGGTATGGCTAACAGTTTGTTGACATAAGATGCTCCTTGACTCATGTCAATCTCAAGCATGGATACACTTATCTCTGAGTGGCCATAGGATTTTCCATCGATGATCACCTAGGATGGATAGGAATGGCCTAAGTGTCTAAGGATTACCACCTCGACCTATGCCTCGTAGGGTCCTACTCCAACCATTTTCGTAAAATTTAGCACTTGCACCCAACTTAGCACTATAATAGGAAAGAGGTTCCTAACTTGGAATAAGTAGGTTCTAAACTCAGCCACCTCAAGGTTCAACTACCCATTCCATGATGGTTCGCTACTATCCTTTCCCCCAGCTTAGAGGTATTGCAGTTGTTCTAAGTTTAATTAAATTGTTGATTGGGCAACTGGAAACACTAGGAAGGAATTAAAGAGAGGATTGCTTGCCCCAAGACCTTCAGGTAATTTAAAGGTTATTCGATTCTTCCCTTAGCACATCTATTTTGGTAACTCCTCTCACTCCAACCTTAATGTTAGTAATTCTTGCTAAATGTTTACCATTGCAGTCCATTCCCTTTTAACCCCATTAACAAGTTATTTACTTATTTCCTGGTTCTTCCTACCTAATAGAAAGTAGTTGAATATCTGTGATTTATGGTTTCACTACAAGGAGTTTTATAGTTTAAGG